>OZ021681.1:3202952-3221789 GCA_963978505.1 Listrodromus nycthemerus | reverse complement strand
ATCGACTGTTTCTACGCCTACAGCGAGCTAGAAACGTCGATTCTCAGTTTCGGCGATTCCACGACTTGCGAGCGAACGAAACGCTCCAAGGCGCTGCAAATGCATAGATTTCATGTATTCCAGCGAATGTAAGCGTTTCGACGCAGATTGAGCCACCTGCAACGCCTACAGCGAGCTAGAAACGTCGATTCTCGCTTTCGGCGATTCGACGACTTCCGAGCGAACGAAACGCTCCAAGGCGCTGCAAATGCGTAGATTTTATGTATTCCAGCGAATGTAAGCGTTTCGACGGAAATTGAGCGTCCGGCAACGCCTACAGCGAGCTAGAAACGTCGATTCTCAGTTTCGGCGATTCGGCGACGTGCGAGCGAACGAAACGCTCTAGCTAGCTGCAAATGCATAGATTTCATGTATTTCAGCGAATGTAAGCGTTTCGACGCAGATTGAGCGTCCTGCAACGCCTACAGCGAGCTAGAAACGTCGATTCTCGGTTTCGGCGAATCGACGACTTGCGAGCGGACGAAACGCTCTAGCTCGCTGCAAATGCATAGATTTCATGAATTTCAGCGAATGTAAGCGTTTCGACGCAGATTGAAAGTCCTGCAACGCCTACGGCGAGCTAGAAACGTCGATTCTCGGTTTCGGCGATTCGACGAATTGCGAGCGAACGAAACGCTCCAAGGCGCTGCAAATGCATAGATTTCATGTATTTCAGCGAATGTAAGCGTTTCGACGCAGATTGAGCGTCCTGCAACGCCTACAGCGAGCTAGAAACGTCGATTCTCGGTTTCGGCGATTCGACGACTTGCGAGCGAACGAAACGCTCTAGGTCGCCGCAAATGCATAGATTTCATGTATTTCAGCGAATGTAAGCGTTTCGACGCAGATTGAGCGTCCTGCAACGCCTACAGCGAGCTAGAAACGTCGATTCTCGCTTTCGGCGATTCGACGATTTGCGAGCGAACGAAACGCTCTAGGTTGCCGCAAATGCATAGATTTCATGTATTTCAGCGAATGTAAGCGTTTCGACGCAGATTGAGCGTCCTGCAACGCCTACAGCGAGCTAGAAACGTCGATTCTCGGTTTCTGCGATTCGACGACTTGCGAGCGAACGAAACGCTCTAGGTCGCCGCAAATGCATAGATTTCATGTATTCCAGCGAATGTAAGCGTTTCGACGCAGATTGAGCCACCTGCAACGCCTACAGCGAGCTAGAAACGTCGATTCTCGGTTTCTGCGATTCGACGACTTGCGAGCGAACGAAACGCTCTAGGTCGCCGCAAATGCATATATTTCATGTATTTCAGCGAATGTAAGCGTTTCGACGCAGATTGAGCGTCCTGCAACGCCTACAGCGAGCTAGAAACGTCGATTCTCAGTTTCGGCGATTCCACGACTTGCGAGCGAACGAAACGCTCCAAGGCGCTGCAAATGCATAGATTTCATGTATTCCAGCGAATGTAAGCGTTTCGACGCAGATTGAGCCACCTGCAACGCCTACAGCGAGCTAGAAACGTCGATTCTCGCTTTCGGCGATTCGACGACTTCCGAGCGAACGAAACGCTCCAAGGCGCTGCAAATGCGTAGATTTTATGTATTCCAGCGAATGTAAGCGTTTCGACGGAAATTGAGCGTCCGGCAACGCCTACAGCGAGCTAGAAACGTCGATTCTCAGTTTCGGCGATTCGGCGACGTGCGAGCGAACGAAACGCTCTAGCTAGCTGCAAATGCATAGATTTCATGTATTTTAGCGAATGTAAGCGTTTCGACGCAGATTGAGCGTCCTGCAACGCCTACAGCGAGCTAGAAACGTCGATTCTCGGTTTCGGCGATTCGACGACTTGCGAGCGGACGAAACGCTCTAGCTCGCTGCAAATGCATAGATTTCATGAATTTCAGCGAATGTAAGCGTTTCGACGCAGATTGAAAGTCCTGCAACGCCTACAGCGAGCTAGAAACGTCGATTCTCGGTTTCGGCGGTTCGACGACTTGCGAGCGAACGAAACGCTCTAGCTCGCTGCAAATGCATAGATTTCATGTATTTCAGCGAATGTCAGCGTTTCGACGCAGATTGAGCGTCCTGCAACGCCTACAGCGAGCTAGAAACGTCGATTCTCGGTTTCGGCGATTCGACGACTTGCGAGCGAACGAAACGCTCTAGCTCGCTGCAAATGCATAGATTTCATGTATTTCAGCGAATGTCAGCGTTTCGACGCAGATTGAGCGTCCTGCAACGCCTACAGCGAGCTAGAAACGTCGATTCTCGGTTTCGGCGATTCGACGACTTGCGAGCGAACGAAACGCTCTAGCTCGCTGCAAATGCATAGATTTCATGTATTTCAGCGAATGTAAGCGTTTCGACGCAGATTGAAAGTCCTGCAACGCCTACAGCGAGCTAGAAACGTCGATTCTCGGTTTCGGCGATTCGACGACTTGCGAGCGGACGAAACGCTCTAGCTCGCTGCAAATGCATAGATTTCATGTATTTCAGGGAATGAAATCGTTTCGACGCATATTGAGCGTCTTGCAACGCCTACAGCGAGCTAGAAACGTCAATTCTCGGTTTCGGCGATTCGACGACTTGCGAGTGAACGAAACGCTCTCGGTCGCTGCAAATGCATAGCTTTCATGTATTCCAGCAAATGTAAGCGTTTCGACGCAGGTTGAGCGTCCTGCAACGCCTACAGCGAGCTAGAAACGTCGATTCTCAGTTTCGGCGATTCGACGACGTGCGAGCGAACGAAACGCTCCAAGGCGCTGCAAATGCATAGATTTCATGTATTCCAGCGAATGTAAGCGTTTCGACGCAGATTGAGCGTCTTGCAACGCCTACAGCGAGCTAGAAACGTCGATTCTCGCTTTCGGCGATTCGACGATTTGCGAGCGAACGAAACGCTCTAGCTAGCTGCAAATGCATAGATTTCATGTATTTCAGCGAATGTAAGCGTTTCGACGCAGATTGAGCGTCCTGCAACGCCTACAGCGAGCTAGAAACGTCGATTCTCGGTTTCGGCGATTCGACGACTTGCGAGCGAACGAAACGCTCTAGGTCGCTGCAAATGCATAGATTTCATGTATTCCAGCGAATTTCAGGGTTTCGATGCAGATTAAGCGTCTTGCAACGCCTACAGCGAGCTAGAAACGTCGATTCTCGGTTTCTGCGATTCGACAACTTGCGAGCGAACGAAACGCTCTAGGTCGCTGGAAATGCATAGATTTCATGTATTCCAGCGAATGTAAGCGTTTCGACGCAGATTGAGCGTCCTGCAACGCCTACAGCGAGCTAGAATCGGCGATTCTCGGTTTCGGCGATTCGACGACTTGCGAGCGAACGAAACGCGCCAAGGCGCTGCAAATGCATAGATTTCATGTATTCCAGCGAATGTAAGCGTTTCGACGCAGATTGAGCGTCTTGCAACGCCTACAGCGAGCTAGAAACGTCGATTCTCGGTTTCGGCGATTCCACGACTTGCGAGCGAACGAAACGCTCCAAGGCGCTGCAAATGCATAGATTTCATGTATTCCAGCGAATGTAAGCGTTTCGACGCAGATTGAGCGTCCTGCAACGCCTACAGCGAGCTAGAAACGTCAATTCTCGCTTTCGGCGATTCGACGATTTGCGAGCGAAGGAAACGCTCTAGGTCGCCGCAAATGCATAGATTTCATGTATTTCAGCGAATGTAAGCGTTTCGACGCAGATTGAGCGTCCTGCAACGCCTACAGCGAGCTAGAAACGTCGATTCTCGGTTTCGGCGATTCGACGACTTGCGAGCGAACGAAACGCTCTAGCTAGCTGGAAATGCATAGATTTCATGTATTTCAGGGAATGAAATCGTTTCGACGCATATTGAGCGTCTTGCAACGCCTACAGCGAGCTAGAAACGTCAATTCTCGGTTTCGGCGATTCGACGACTTGCGAGTGAACGAAACGCTCTCGGTCGCTGCAAATGCATAGCTTTCATGTATTCCAGCAAATGTAAGCGTTTCGACGCAGGTTGAGCGTCCTGCAACGCCTACAGCGAGCTAGAACCGTCGATTCTCAGTTTCGGCGATTCGACGACGTGCGAGTGTTACGTCTTGGAAACCTCAAATGGGTTTTTAAAAACAAAACAGATATTTATGCCTCGTTTAGACGGGAATGCGCCAGTCAGGGATGAGGCGAGTTCGCTGTTTGTTCCTCGCTCGAGAACTCTCTTCGGTTTTAGAAATTGCAATAGTAACTAATCTTACCTTTCTTGTTTCAGGTTTACAAGGTGCGTGGAAGGCGATCCAAGGAATCGGCGTAGCGGGTCTTGGTGTCTCAGTCCAGGGTGACGGTCGGGATGTGCGGGTCCTGATGGTCCGCTGGGATGAGCGTCGCCTGGAGAGTCAAAACTCTGGTAGCTTCCTCGATGATCACGTATTTGCGAACTCGGGCGAAGAATCGTATGTCCGAAACTATGCGCGGCCCCGAGTTCGTTTGTTTAGTTTCGGTGAACGCGATAGTAGAAATCGTCTCGAGTTCCCGATATAGCTTTGTAGTTGCCGGAATGTTATGACCGGTCGTAATGCGAGATTTGCCACATGCGATGGCGATAGCCCGTCGGATCTGTCGTTTGACGCCGCCTCGTCGTCTGCCCATAAAAGAAGTTTATTTAGACTTTACTGAACCGTATTCTCGTCGAAGGGACGATAGGAGAATGGGTCTGGGGAGGCGCGTGCACGACAAAGAGCACAACGGTTTGTCCCGTGGATGTGATGGAAATTGCCTTTCAGCCGAGGACGTCGCGTGCACGAGCGAGAGCACAACGAGATTCTCGGAATGGAAGGTCTTTCGGAATAGACTGATCTGCGTGCACGAGGGAGAGCACAGCTAGATCTGTCGACAAAAGTGGAGGATAAATTGCGGGTAACGATAGATCAGCGTGCACGATTCAGAGCACAACGAATCTTCTCGTAGGGAGGATGAGGGTTTGATTCGTCGGAGTTAAATTGTTGGAGAACTGGGTATAAGGTTGCGAGAATAATGAAGCACTGTGTTTAATAGGTAAAAATAAGGTATATTATGTAAGACTCACAAACGTTGAATTATTACAGAGGTTTACACGTCGCTAAGATCGCGGAGCAATTTCGCGTTACACAATTTTCGATGCGCGACACTTTGTACGAGACACACTAATCTCGCCTGGAGCTTCACTACCGTACGTCGTCTCTCAGGGTATACGCGGTACGAATTGTCTACTCTGTGTTGGGCATAGATCCGTCCCGTTCAGAGGTTCGCTAATTACTGCTGATCGGAGCGGAGACGCTCGTATTTAAACTGTCGCTTGTACCCGAGATGGTGGGGGTACGGCGCGTGACGCTCCGTACATTGCACCGGGGGTGCAGAGGGCCCGCTGACCCTCTCGCTCGCACCGGGGTGAGTCAGCCAGGCGCCCGGGGACTCGTCAACACCTGAGTCACCTTGTTTTTCTCGGCGCGCTGGATGAGTCGGCCAGGTGCGAGGGTCAAAGTTTTATGGCCTTGTTTTCGTGAACTCCGGTGCTCAGCAATTAGTCATCCGGAGTAAACGATGACTTATTTCTATGATTTTGATATGGCCTTGTTTTCGTGAACTCCGGTGCTCAGCAATTAGTCATCCGGAGTAAACGATGACTTATTTCTATGATTAATACAGGAATAATACATAGCAGAGTAATACGCGTCGGAGACGCGTCGCTATTAAGAAAATTAAAATTACGAGATTAAAATACGGAATTATTCTAGAGTGATCTCGATATTTATGCGAAAATGAGGGTTGACGCTGGGACGTAACACGAGCGAACGAAACGCTCCAAGGCGCTGCAAATGCATAGATTTCATGTATTCCAGCGAATGTAAGCGTTTCGACGCAGATTGAGCGTCTTGCAACGCCTACAGCGAGCTAGAAACGTCGATTCTCGCTTTCGGCGATTCGACGATTTGCGAGCGAACGAAACGCTCTAGGTCGCTGCAAATGCATAGATTTCATGTATTTCAGGGAATGAAACCGTTTCGACGCATATTGAGCGTCTTGCAACGCCTACAGCGAGCTAGAAACGTCGATTCTCGGTTTCGGCGATTCGACGACTTGCGAGCGAACGAAACGCTCCACGGCGCTGCAAATGCATAGATTTCATGTATTCCAGCGAATGTAAGCGTTTCGACGCAGATTGAGCGTCCTGCAACGCCTACAGCGAGCTAGAAACGTCGATTCTCGGTTTCTGCGATTCGACGACTTGCGAGCGAACGAAACGCTCTAGGTCGCTGGAAATGCATAGATTTCATGTATTTCAGCGAATGTAAGCGTTTCGACGCAGATTGAGCGTCCTGCAACGCGTACAGCGAGCTAGAAACGTCGATTCTCGCTTTTGGCGATTCGACGACTTGCGAGCGAACGAAACGCTCTAGGTCGCTGGAAATGCATAGATTTCATGTATTTCAGCGAATGTAAGCGTTTCGACGCAGATTGAGCGTCTTGCAATGCCTACAGCGAGCTAGAAACGTCGATTCTCAGTTTCGGCGATTCCACGACTTGCGAGCGAACGAAACGCTCCAAGGCGCTGCAAATGCATAGATTTCATGTATTCCAGCGAATGTAAGCGTTTCGACGCAGATTGAGCCACCTGCAACGCCTACAGCGAGCTAGAAACGTCGATTCTCGCTTTCGGCGATTCGACGACTTCCGAGCGAACGAAACGCTCCAAGGCGCTGCAAATGCGTAGATTTTATGTATTCCAGCGAATGTAAGCGTTTCGACGGAAATTGAGCGTCCGGCAACGCCTACAGCGAGCTAGAAACGTCGATTCTCAGTTTCAGCGATTCGGCGACGTGCGAGCGAACGAAACGCTCTAGCTAGCTGCAAATACATAGATTTCATGTATTTCAGCGAATGTAAGCGTTTCGACGCAGATTGAGCGTCCTGCAACGCCTACAGCGAGCTAGAAACGTCGATTCTCGGTTTCGGCGATTCGACGACTTGCGAGCGAACGAAACGCTCCAAGGCGCTGCAAATGCATAGATTTCATGTATTCCAGCGAATGTAAGCGTTTCCACGTAGATTGAGCGTCCTGCAACGCCTACAGCGAGCTAGAAACGTCGATTCTCGGTTTCGGCGATTCGACGACTTGCGAGCGAACGAAACGCTCCACGGCGCTGCAAATGCATAGATTTCATGTATTCCAGCGAATGGAAGCGTTTCGACGCAGATTGAGCGTCCTGCAACGCCTACAGCGAGCTAGAAACGTCGATTCTCGGTTTCGGCGATTCGACGACTTGCGAGCGAACGAAACGCTCTAGCTCGCTGCAAATGCATAGATTTCATGTATTTCAGCGAATGTCAGCGTTTCGACGCAGATTGAGCGTCCTGCAACGCCTACAGCGAGCTAGAAACGTCGATTCTCGGTTTCGGCGATTCGACGACTTGCGAGCGAACGAAACGCTCTAGCTCGCTGCAAATGCATAGATTTCATGTATTTCAGCGAATGTAAGCGTTTCGACGCAGATTGAAAGTCCTGCAACGCCTACAGCGAGCAAGAAACGTCGATTCTCGGTTTCGGCGATTCGACGAATTGAGAGCGAACGAAACGCTCCAAGGCGCTGCAAATGCATAGATTTCATGTATTCCAGCGAATGTAAGCGTTTCGACGAAGATTGAGCGTCTTGCAACGCCTACAGCGAGCTAGAAACGTCAATTCTCGGTTTCGGCGATTCGACGACCTGCGAGCGAACGAAACGCTCTAGGTCGCCGCAAATGCATAGATTTCATGTATTTCAGCGAATGTAAGCGTTTCGACGCAGATTGAGCGTCCTGCAACGCCTACAGCGAGCTAGAAACGTCGATTCTCGGTTTCTGCGATTCGACGACTTGCGAGCGAACGAAACGCTCTAGGTCGCCGCAAATGCATAGATTTCATGTATTTCAGCGAATGTAAGCGTTTCGACGCAGATTGAGCGTCCTGCAACGCCTACAACGAGCTAGAAACGTCGATTCTCGGTTTCTGCGATTCGACGACTTGCGAGCGAACGAAACGCTCTAGGTCGCCGCAAATGCATAGATTTCATGTATTTCAGCGAATGTAAGCGTTTCGACGCAGATTGAGCGTCCTGCAACGCCTACAACGAGCTAGAAACGTCGATTCTCGGTTTCGGCGATTCGACGACTTGCGAGCGAACGAAACGCTCCACGGCGCTGCAAATGCATAGATTTCATGTATTCCAGCGAATGTAAGCGTTTCGACGCAGATTGAGCGTCTTGCAACGCCTACAGCGAGCTAGAAACGTCGATTCTCAGTTTCGGCGATTCCACGACTTGCGAGCGAACGAAACGCTCCAAGGCGCTGCAAATGCATAGATTTCATGTATTCCAGCGAATGTAAGCGTTTCGACGCAGATTGAGCGTCCTGCAACGCCTACAGCGAGCTAGAAACGTCGATTCTCGGTTTCGGCGATTCGACGACTTGCGAGCGAACGAAACGCTCCAAGGCGCTGCAAATGCATAGATTTCATGTATTCCAGCGAATGTAAGCGTTTCCACGTAGATTGAGCGTCCTGCAACGCCTACAGCGAGCTAGAAACGTCGATTCTCGGTTTCGGCGATTCGACGACTTGCGAGCGAACGAAACGCTCCACGGCGCTGCAAATGCATAGATTTCATGTATTCCAGCGAATGGAAGCGTTTCGACGCAGATTGAGCGTCCTGCAACGCCTACAGCGAGCTAGAAACGTCAATTCTCGCTTTCGGCGATTCGACGATTTGCGAGCGAACGAAACGCTCTAGGTCGCCGCAAATGCATAGATTTCATGTATTTCAGCGAATGTAAGCGTTTCGACGCAGATTGAGCGTCCTGCGACGCCTACAGCGAGCTAGAAACGTCGATTCTCGCTTTCGGCGATTCGACGATTTGCGAGCGAACGAAACGCTCTAGGTTGCCGCAAATGCATAGATTTCATGTATTTCAGCGAATGTAAGCGTTTCGACGCAGATTGAGCGTCCTGCAACGCCTACAGCGAGCTAGAAACGTCGATTCTCGGTTTCTGCGATTCGACGACTTGCGAGCGAACGAAACGCTCTAGGTCGCCGCAAATGCATAGATTTCATGTATTTCAGCGAATGTAAGCGTTTTGACGCAGATTGAGCGTCCTGCAACGCCTACAGCGAGCTAGAAACGTCGATTCTCGGTTTCGGCCATTCGACGACTTGCGAGCGAACGAAACGCTCTAGCTCGCTGCAAATGCATAGATTTCATGTATTTTAGCGAATGTAAGCGTTTCGACGCAGATTGAGCGTCTTGCAACGCCTACAACGAGCTAGAAACGTCGATTCTCGGTTTCGGCGATTCGACGACTTGCGAGCGAACGAAACGCTCTAGCTAGCTGCAAATGCATAGATTTCATGTATTTCAGGGAATGAAATCGTTTCGACGCATATTGAAAGTCCTGCAACGCCTACAGCGAGCTAGAAACGTCAATTCTCGCTTTCGGCGATTCGACGATTTGCGAGCGAACGAAACGCTCTAGGTCGCCGCAAATGCATAGATTTCATGTATTTCAGCGAATGGAAGCGTTTCGACGCAGATTGAGCGTCCTGCGACGCCTACAGCGAGCTAGAAACGTCGATTCTCGCTTTCGGCGATTCGACGATTTGCGAGCGAACGAAACGCTCTAGGTTGCCGCAAATGCATAGATTTCATGTATTTCAGCGAATGTAAGCGTTTCGACGCAGATTGAGCGTCCTGCAACGCCTACAGCGAGCTAGAAACGTCGATTCTCGGTTTCTGCGATTCGACGACTTGCGAGCGAACGAAACGCTCTAGGTCGCCGCAAATGCATAGATTTCATGTATTTCAGCGAATGTAAGCGTTTTGACGCAGATTGAGCGTCCTGCAACGCCTACAGCGAGCTAGAAACGTCGATTCTCGGTTTCGGCCATTCGACGACTTGCGAGCGAACGAAACGCTCTAGCTCGCTGCAAATGCATAGATTTCATGTATTTTAGCGAATGTAAGCGTTTCGACGCAGATTGAGCGTCTTGCAACGCCTACAACGAGCTAGAAACGTCGATTCTCGGTTTCGGCGATTCGACGACTTGCGAGCGAACGAAACGCTCTAGCTAGCTGCAAATGCATAGATTTCATGTATTTCAGGGAATGAAATCGTTTCGACGCATATTGAAAGTCCTGCAACGCCTACAGCGAGCAAGAAACGTCGATTCTCGGTTTCGGCGATTCGACGAATTGAGAGCGAACGAAACGCTCCAAGGCGCTGCAAATGCATAGATTTCATGTATTCCAGCGAATGTAAGCGTTTCGACGAAGATTGAGCGTCCTGCAACGCCTACAGCGAGCTAGAAACGTCGATTCTCGGTTTCTGCGATTCGACGACTTGCGAGCGAACGAAACGCTCTAGGTCGCCGCAAATGCATAGATTTCATGTATTTCAGCGAATGTAAGCGTTTCGACGCAGATTGAGCGTCCTGCAACGCCTACAGCGAGCTAGAAACGTCGATTCTCGGTTTCGGCCATTCGACGACTTGCAAGCGAACGAAACGCTCTAGCTCGCTGCAAATGCATAGATTTCATGTATTTTAGCGAATGTAAGCGTTTCGACGCAGATTGAGCGTCTTGCAACGCCTACAACGAGCTAGAAACGTCGATTCTCGGTTTCGGCGATTCGACGACTTGCGAGCGAACGAAACGCTCCACGGCGCTGCAAATGCATAGATTTCATGTATTCCAGCGAATGTAAGCGTTTCGACGCAGATTGAGCGTCTTGCAACGCCTACAGCGAGCTAGAAACGTCGATTCTCAGTTTCGGCGATTCCACGACTTGCGAGCGAACGAAACGCTCCAAGGCGCTGCAAATGCATAGATTTCATGTATTTCAGCGAATGTAAGCGTTTCGACGCAGATTGAGCGTCCTGCAACGCCTACAGCGAGCTAGAAACGTCGATTCTCGCTTTCGGCGATTCGACGATTTGCGAGCGAACGAAACGCTCTAGGTCGCCGCAAATGCATAGATTTCATGTATTTCAGCGAATGTAAGCGTTTCGACGCAGATTGAGCGTCCTGCAACGCCTACAGCGAGCTAGAAACGTCGATTCTCGGTTTCTGCGATTCGACGACTTGCGAGCGAACGAAACGCTCTAGGTCGCCGCAAATGCATAGATTTCATGTATTTCAGCGAATGTAAGCGTTTCGACGCAGATTGAGCGTCCTGCAACGCCTACAACGAGCTAGAAACGTCGATTCTCGGTTTCTGCGATTCGACGACTTGCGAGCGAACGAAACGCTCTAGGTCGCCGCAAATGCATAGATTTCATGTATTTCAGCGAATGTAAGCGTTTCGACGCAGATTGAGCGTCCTGCAACGCCTACAACGAGCTAGAAACGTCGATTCTCGGTTTCGGCGATTCGACGACTTGCGAGCGAACGAAACGCTCCACGGCGCTGCAAATGCATAGATTTCATGTATTCCAGCGAATGTAAGCGTTTCGACGCAGATTGAGCGTCTTGCAACGCCTACAGCGAGCTAGAAACGTCGATTCTCAGTTTCGGCGATTCCACGACTTGCGAGCGAACGAAACGCTCCAAGGCGCTGCAAACGCATAGATTTCATGTATTCCAGCGAATGTAAGCGTTTCGACGCAGATTGAGCGTCCTGCAACGCCTACAGCGAGCTAGAAACGTCGATTCTCGCTTTCGGCGATTCGACGACTTCCGAGCGAACGAAACGACGCAGATTGAGCGTCTTGCAACGCCTACAGCGAGCTAGAAACGTCGATTCTCAGTTTCGGCGATTCCACGACTTGCGAGCGAACGAAACGCTCTGGGTCGCCACAAATGCATAGATTTCATGTATTTCAGAGAATGAAAGCGTTTCGACGCAGATCGAGCGTCCTGCACCGCCTACAGCGAGCTAGAAACGTCGATTCTCGCTTTTGGCGATTCGACGATTTGCGAGCAAACGAAACGCTCTAGGTCGCTGCAAATGCATAGATTTCATGTATTTCAGCGAATGTAAGCGTTTCGACGCAGATCGAGCGTCCTGCAACGCCTACAGCGAGCTAGAATCGGCGATTCTCGGTTTCGGCGATTCGACGACTTGCGAGCGAACGAAACGCTCCACGGCGCTGCAAATGCATAGATATCATGTATTCCAGCGAATGGAAGCGTTTCGACGCAAATTGAGCGTCCTGCAACGCCTACAGCGAGCTAGAAACGTCGATTCTCAGTTTCGGCGATTCGACGACGTGCGAGCGAACGAAACGCTCTAGCTAGCTGCAAATGCATAGATTTCATGTATTTCAGCGAATGTAAGCGTTTCGACGCAGATTGAGCGTCCTGCAACGCCTACAGCGAGCTAGAAACGTCGATTCTCGGTTTCGGCGATTCGACGAATTGCGAGCGAACGAAACGCTCCAAGGCGCTGCAAATGCATAGATTTCATGTATTCCAGCGAATGTAAGCGTTTCCACGTAGATTGAGCGTCCTGCAACGCCTACAGCGAGGTAGAAACGTCGATTCTCGGTTTCGGCGATTCGACGACTTGCGAGCGAACGGAACGCGCCAAGGCGCTGCAAATGCATAGATTTCATGTATTCCAGCGAATGTAAGCGTTTCGACGCAGATTGAGCGTCTTGCAACGCCTACAGCGAGCTAGAAACGTCGATTCTCGGTTTCGGCGATTCGACGACCTGCGAGCGAACGAAACGCTCTAGGTCGCCGCAAATGCATAGATTTCATGTATTTCAGCGAATGTAAGCGTTTCGACGCAGATTGAGCGTCCTGCAACGCCTACAGCGAGCTAGAAACGTCGATTCTCGGTTTCGGCGATTCGACGACTTGCGAGCGAACGAAACGCTCTGGGTCGCCACAAATGCATAGATTTCATGTATTTCAGAGAATGAAAGCGTTTCGACGCAGATCGAGCGTCCTGCACCGCCTACAGCGAGCTAGAAACGTCGATTCTCGCTTTTGGCGATTCGACGATTTGCGAGCAAACGAAACGCTCTAGGTCGCTGCAAATGCATAGATTTCATGTATTTCAGCGAATGTAAGCGTTTCGACGCAGATCGAGCGTCCTGCAACGCCTACAGCGAGCTAGAATCGGCGATTCTCGGTTTCGGCGATTCGACGACTTGCGAGCGAACGAAACGCTCCACGGCGCTGCAAATGCATAGATATCATGTATTCCAGCGAATGGAAGCGTTTCGACGCAAATTGAGCGTCCTGCAACGCCTACAGCGAGCTAGAAACGTCGATTCTCAGTTTCGGCGATTCGACGACGTGAGAGCGAACGAAACGCTCTAGCTAGCTGCAAATGCATAGATTTCATGTATTTCAGCGAATGTAAGCGTTTCGACGCAGATTGAGCGTCCTGCAACGCCTACAGCGAGCTAGAAACGTCGATTCTCGCTTCCGGCGATTCGACGATTTGCGAGCGAACGAAACGCTCTAGGTCGCCGCAAATGCATAGATTTCATGCATTTCAGCGAATGTAAGCGTATCGACGCAGATTGAGCGTCCTGCAACGCCTACAGCGAGCTAGAAACGTCGATTCTCGGTTTCTGCGATTCGACGACTTGCGAGCGAACGAAACGCTCTAGGTCGCCGCAAATGCATATATTTCATGTATTTCAGCGAATGTAAGCGTTTTGACGCAGATTGAAAGTCCTGCAACGCCTACAGCGAGCTAGAAACTTCGATTCTCGGTTTCGGCGATTCGACGAATTGCGAGCGAACGAAACGCTCCAAGGCGCTGCAAATGCATAGATTTCATGTATTTCAGCGAATGTAAGCGTTTCGACGCAGATTGAGCGTCCTGCAACGCCTACAGCGAGCTAGAAACGTCGATTCTCGGTTTCGGCGATTCGACGACTTGCGAGCGAACGAAACGCTCTAGCTCGCTGCAAATGCATAGATTTCATGTATTTCAGCGAATGTCAGCGTTTCGACGCAGATTGAGCGTCCTGCAACGCCTACAGCGAGCTAGAAACGTCGATTCTCGGTTTCGGCGATTCGACGACTTGCGAGCGAACGAAACGCTCTAGCTCGCTGCAAATGCATAGATTTCATGTATTTCAGCGAATGTAAGCGTTTCGACGCAGATTGAAAGTCCTGCAACGCCTACAGCGAGCAAGAAACGTCGATTCTCGGTTTCGGCGATTCGACGAATTGCGAGCGAACGAAACGCTCCAAGGCGCTGCAAATGCATAGATTTCATGTATTCCAGCGAATGTAAGCGTTTCGACGCAGATTGAGCGTCCTGCAACGCCTACAGCGAGCTAGAAACGTCGATTCTCGGTTTCGGCGATTCGACGACTTGCGAGCGGACGAAACGCTCTAGCTTGCTGCAAATGCATAGATTTCATGAATTTCAGCGAATGTAAGCGTTTCGACACAGATTGAAAGTCCTGCAACGCCTACAGCGAGCTAGAAACGTCGATTCTCGGTTTCGGCGATTCGACGACCTGCGAGCGAACGAAACGCTCTAGGTCGCCGCAAATGCATAGATTTCATGTATTTCAGCGAATGTAAGCGTTTCGACGCAGATTGAGCGTCCTGCAACGCCCACAGCGAGCTAGAAACGTCGATTCTCGGTTTCTGCGATTCGACGACTTGCGAGCCAACGAAACGCTCCACGGCGCTGCAAATGCATAGATTTCATGTATTCCAGCGAATGTAAGCGTTTCGACGCAGATTGAGCGTCCTGCAACGCCTACAGCGAGCTAGAAACGTCGATTCTCGGTTTCGGCGATTCGACGACTTGCGAGCGAACGAAACGCTCTAGGTCGCTGCAAATGCATAGATTTCATGTATTTCAGCGAATGTAAGCGTTTCGACGCAGATTGAGCGTCCTGCAACGCCTACAGCGAGCTAGAAACGTCGATTCTCGGTTTCGGCGATTCGACGACTTGCGAGCGAACGAAACGCTCTAGCTCGCTGCAAATGCATAGATTTCATGTATTTCAGCGAATGTAAGCGTTTCGACGCAGATTGAAAGTCCTGCAACGCCTACAGCGAGCTAGAAACGTCGATTCTCGGTTTCGGCGATTCGACGAATTGCGAGCGAACGAAACGCTCCAAGGCGCTGCAAATGCATAGATTTCATGTATTCCAGCGAATGGAAGCGTTTCCACGTAGATTGAGCGTCCTGCAACGCCTACAGCGAGCTAGAAACGTCGATTCTCGGTTTCGGCGATTCGACGACTTGCGAGCGAACGGAACGCGCCAAGGCGCTGCAAATGCATAGATTTCATGTATTCCAGCGAATGTAACCGTTTCGACGCAGATTGAGCGTCTTGCAACGCCTACAGCGAGCTAGAAACGTCGATTCTCGGTTTCGGCGATTCGACGACTTGCGAGCGAACGAAACGCTCTGGGTCGCCACAAATGCATAGATTTCATGTATTTCAGAGAATGAAAGCGTTTCGACGCAGATCGAGCGTCCTGCACCGCCTACAGCGAGCTAGAAACGTCGATTCTCGCTTTTGGCGATTCGACGATTTGCGAGCAAACGAAACGCTCTAGGTCGCTGCAAATGCATAGATTTCATGTATTTCAGCGAATGTAAGCGTTTCGACGCAGATCGAGCGTCCTGCAACGCCTACAGCGAGCTAGAATCGGCGATTCTCGGTTTCGGCGATTCGACGACTTGCGAGCGAACGAAACGCTCCACGGCGCTGCAAATGCATAGATATCATGTATTCCAGCGAATGGAAGCGTTTCGACGCAAATTGAGCGTCCTGCAACGCCTACAGCGAGCTAGAAACGTCGATTCTCAGTTTCGGCGATTCGACGACGTGCGAGCGAACGAAACGCTCTAGCTAGCTGCAAATGCATAGATTTCATGTATTTCAGCGAATGTAAGCGTTTCGACGCAGATTGAGCGTCCTGCAACGCCTACAGCGAGCTAGAAACGTCGATTCTCGCTTTCGGCGATTCGACGATTTGCGAGCGAACGAAACGCTCTAGGTCGCCGCAAATGCATAGATTTCATGTATTTCAGCGAATGTAAGCGTTTCGACGCAGATCGAGCGTCCTGCAACGCCTACAGCGAGCTAGAATCGGCGATTCTCGGTTTCGGCGATTCGACGACTTGCGAGCGAACGAAACGCTCCACGGCGCTGCAAATGCATAGATATCATGTATTCCAGCGAATGGAAGCGTTTTGACGCAAATTGAGCGTCCTGCAACGCCTACAGCGAGCTAGAAACGTCGATTCTCAGTTTCGGCGATTCGACGACGTGCGAGCGAACGAAACGCTCTAGCTAGCTGCAAATGCATAGATTTCATGTATTTCAGCGAATGTAAGCGTTTCGACGCAGATTGAGCGTCCTGCAACGCCTACAGCGAGCTAGAAACGTCGATTCTCGCTTTCGGCGATTCGACGATTTGCGAGCGAACGAAACGCTCTAGGTCGCCGCAAATGCATAGATTTCATGTATTTCAGCGAATGTAAGCGTTTCGACGCAGATTGAGCGTCCTGCAACGCCTAGAGCGAGCTAGAAACGTCGATTCTCGGTTTCGGCGATTCGACGACTTGCGAGCGAACGAAACGCTCTAGCTCGCTGCAAATGCATAGATTTTATGTATTCCAGCGAATGTAAGCGTTTCGACGCAGATTGAGCGTCTTGCAACGCCTACAGCGAGCTAGAAACGTCGATTCTCAGTTTCGGCGATTCCACGACTTGCGAGCGAACGAAACGCTCCAAGGCGCTGCAAATGCATAGATTTCATGTATTCCAGCGAATGTAAGCGTTTCGACGCAGATTGAGCCACCTGCAACGCCTACAGCGAGCTAGAAACGTCGATTCTCGCTTTCGGCGATTCGACGACTTCCGAGCGAACGAAACGCTCCAAGGCGCTGCAAATGCGTAGATTTCATGTATTCCAGCGAATGTAAGCGTTTCGACGGAAATTGAGCGTCCGGCAACGCCTACAGCGAGCTAGAAACGTCGATTCTCAGTTTCGGCGATTCGGCGACGTGCGAGCGAACGAAACGCTCTAGCTAGCTGCAAATGCATAGATTTCATGTATTTCAGCGAATGTAAGCGTTTCGACGCAGATTGAGCGTCGTGCAACGCCTACAGCGAGCTAGAATCGTCGATTCTCGGTTTCGGCGATTCGACGACTTGCGAGCGGACGAAACGCTCTAGCTCGCTGCAAATGCATAGATTTCATGAATTTCAGCGAATGTAAGCGTTTCGACGCAGATTGAAAGTCCTGCGACGCCTACAGCGAGCTAGAAACGTCGATTCTCGGTTTCGGCGATTCGACGACTTGCGAGCGAACGAAACGCTCTAGCTCGCTGCAAATGCATAGATTTCATGTATTTCAGCGAATGTAAGCGTTTTGACGCAGATTGAAAGTCCTGCAACGCCTACAGCGAGCTAGAAACGTCGATTCTCGGTTTCGGCGATTCGACGAATTGCGAGCGAACGAAACGCTCCAAGGCGCTGCAAATGCATAGATTTCATGTATTTCAGCGAATGTAAGCGTTTCGACGCAGATTGAGCGTCCTGCAACGCCTACAGCGAGCTAGAAACGTCGATTCTCGGTTTCGGCGATTCGACGACTTGCGAGCGAACGAAACGCTCTAGCTCGCTGCAAATGCATAGATTTCATGTATTTCAGCGAATGTCAGCGTTTCGACGCAGATTGAGCGTCCTGCAACGCCTACAGCGAGCTAGAAACGTCGATTCTCGGTTTCGGCGATTCGACGACTTGCGAGCGAACGAAACGCTCTAGCTCGCTGCAAATGCATAGATTTCATGTATACCAGCGAATGTATGCGTTTCGACGCAGATTGAGCGTCCTGCAACGCCTACAGCGAGCTAGAATCGGCGATTCTCGGTTTCGGCGATTCGACGACTTGCGAGCGAACGAAACGCTCCACGGCGCTGCAAATGCATAGATATCATGTATTCCAGCGAATGGAAGCGTTTTGACGCAAATTGAGCGTCCTGCAACGCCTACAGCGAGCTAGAAACGTCGATTCTCAGTTTCGGCGATTCGACGACGTGCGAGCGAACGAAACGCTCTAGCTAGCTGCAAATGCATAGATTTCATGTATTTCAGCGAATGTAAGCGTTTCGACGCAGATTGAGCGTCCTGCAACGCCTACAGCGAGCTAGAAACGTCGATTCTCGCTTTCGGCGATTCGACGATTTGCGAGCGAACGAAACGCTCTAGGTCGCCGCAAATGCATAGATTTCATGTATTTCAGCGAATGTAAGCGTTTCGACGCAGATTGAGCGTCGTGCAACGCCTACAGCGAGCTAGAATCGTCGATTCTCGGTTTCGGCGATTCGACGACTTGCGAGCGGACGAAACGCTCTAGCTCGCTGCAAATGCATAGATTTCATGAATTTCAGCGAATGTAAGCGTTTCGACGCAGATTGAAAGTCCTGCGACGCCTACAGCGAGCTAGAAACGTCGATTCTCGGTTTCGGCGATTCGACGACTTGCGAGCGAACGAAACGCTCTAGCTCGCTGCAAATGCATAGATTTCATGTATTTCAGCGAATGTAAGCGTTTTGACGCAGATTGAAAGTCCTGCAACGCCTACAGCGAGCTAGAAACGTCGATTCTCGGTTTCGGCGATTCGACGAATTGCGAGCGAACGAAACGCTCCAAGGCGCTGCAAATGCATAGATTTCATGTATTTCAGCGAATGTAAGCGTTTCGACGCAGATTGAGCGTCCTGCAACGCCTACAGCGAGCTAGAAACGTCGATTCTCGGTTTCGGCGATTCGACGACTTGCGAGCGAACGAAACGCTCTAGCTCGCTGCAAATGCATAGATTTCATGTATTTCAGCGAATGTCAGCGTTTCGACG
>OZ021681.1:3123854-3202752 GCA_963978505.1 Listrodromus nycthemerus | reverse complement strand
GACTTGCGAGCGAACGAAACGCTCCAAGGCGCTGCAAATGCATAGATTTCATGTATTTCAGCGAATGTAAGCGTTTCGACGCAGATTGAGCGTCCTGCAACGCCTACAGCGATCTAGAAACGTCGATCCTCGGTTTCGGCGATTCGACGACTTGCGAGGGAACGAATCGCTCTAGGTCGCTGCAAATGCATAGATTTCATGTATTTAAGCGAATGTAAGCGTTTCGACGCAGATTGAGCGTCCTGCAACGCCTACAGCGAGCTAGAAACGTCGATTCTCGGTTTCGGCGATTCGACGACTTGCGAGCGAACGAAACGCTCCAAGGCGCTGCAAATGCATAGATTTCATGTATTTCAGCGAATGTAAGCGTTTCGACGCAGATTGAGCGTCCTGCAACGCCTACAGCGATCTAGAAACGTCGATTCTCGTTTTCGGCGATTCGACGACTTGCGAGCGAACGAAACGCTCTAGGTCGCTGCAAATGCATAGATTTAATGTTTCCCAGCGAATGTAAGCGTTTCGACGCAGATTGAGCGTCCTGCAACGCCTACAGCGATCTAGAAACGTTGATTCTCGTTTTCGGCGCTTCGACGACTTGCGAGCGAACGAAACGCTCCAAGGCGCTGCAAATGCATAGATTTCATGTATTCCAGCGAATGTAAGCGTTTCGACGCAGATTGAGCGTCCTGCAACGCCTACAGCGAGATAGAAACGTCGATTCTCGGTTTCGGCGATTCGACGACTTGAGGGAGAACGAAACGCTCCAAGGCGCTGCAAATGCATAGATTTCATGTATTACAGCGAATGTAAGCGTCTCGGCGCAGATTGAGCGTCCTGCACCGCCTACAGCGAGCTAGAAACGTCGATTCTAGGTTTCGGCGATTCGACGACCTGCGAGAGAACGAAACGCTCTAGGTCGCTGCAAATGCATAGATTTAATGTATTTCAGCGAATGTAAGCGTTTCGACGCAGGTTAAGCGTCCTGCAACGCCTACAGCGAGCTAGAAACGTCGATCCTCGGTTTCGGCGATTCGACGACTTGAGGGAGAACGAATCGCTCCAAGGCGATGCAAATGCATAGATTTCATGTATTCCAGCGAATGTAAGCGTTTCGACGCAGATTGAGGGTCCTGCAACGCCTACAGCGAGCTAGAAACGTCGATTCTCGGTTTCGACGATTCGACGACTTGCGAGCGAACGAAAAGTTCCAAGGCGCTGCAAATGCATAGATTTCATGTATTACAGCGAATGTAAGTGTTTCGACGCAGATTGAGCGTCCCGCAACGCCTACAGCGAGCTAGAAACGTCGATTCTCGGTTTCGGCGATTCGACGACTTGCGAGCGAACGAAACGTTCCAAGGCGCTGCAAATGCATAGATTTCATGTATTTCAGCGAATGTAAGCGTTTCGACGCAGATTGAGCGTCCTGCAACGCCTACAGCGATCTAGAAACCTCGATTCTCGTTTTCGGCGATTCGACGACTTGCGAGCGAACGAAACGCTCTAGGTCGCTGCAAGGGCATAGATTTCATGTATTTGAGTGAATGAAAGCGTTTCGACGCAGATTGAGCGTCCTGCAACGCCTACAGCGATCTAGAAACCTCGATTCTCGTTTTCGGCGATTCGACGACTTGCGTGCGAACGAAACGCTCTAGGTCGCTGCAAATGCATAGATTTCATATTATCCAGCGAATGTAAGCGTTTCGACGCAGATTGAGGGTCCTGCAACGCCTACAGCGAGCTAGAAACGTCGATTCTCGGTTTCGGCGATTCGACGACTTGCGAGCGAACGAAACGCTCCAAGGCGCTGCAAATGCATAGATTTCATGTATTTCAGCGAATGTAAGCGTTTCGACGCAGATTGAGCGTCCTGCAAGGCCTACAGCGAGCTAGAAACGTTGATTCTCGTTTTCGGCGCTTCGACGACTTACGAGCGAACGAAACACTCTAGCTCGCTGCAAATGCATAGATTTCATGTTTCCCAGCGAATGTAATCGTTTCGACGCAGATTGAGCGTCCTGCAACGCCTACAGCGATCTAGAAACGTCGATTCTCGTTTTCGGCGATTCGACGACTTGCGAGCGAACGAAACGCTCTAGGTCGCTGCAAATGCATAGATTTCATGTATTTCAGTGAATAAAAGCGTTTCGACGCAAATTGAGAGTCCTGCAACGCCTACAGCGAGCTAGAAACGTCGATTCTCGGTTTCGGCGATTCGACGACTTGCGAGAGAACGAATCGCTCCAAGGCGTTGCAAATGGATAGATTTCATGTATTCCAGCGAATGTAAGCGTTTCGACGCAGATTGAGGGTCCTGCAACGCCTACAGCGAGCTAGAAACGTCGATTCTCGGTTTCGGCGATTCGACGACTTGGAGCGAACGAAACGCTCCAAGGCGCTGCAAATGCATAGATTTCATGTATGCCAGAGAATGTAAGCGTTTCGACGCAGATTGAGCGTCCTGCAACGCCTACAGCGAGCTAGAAACGTCGATTCTCGGTTTCGGCGATTCGACGACTTGCGAGCGAACGAAACGCTCCAAGGCGCTGCAAATGCATAGATTTCATGTATTTCAGCGAATGTAAGCGTTTCGACGCAGATTGAGCGTCCTGCAACGCCTACAGCGATCTAGAAACGTCGATTCTCGTTTTCGGCGATTCGACGACTTGCGAGCGAACGAAACGCTCTAGGTCGCTGCAAATGCATAGATTTAATGTTTCCCAGCGAATGTAAGCGTTTCGACGCAGATTGAGCGTCCTGCAACGCCTACAGCGATCTAGAAACGTTGATTCTCGTTTTCGGCGCTTCGACGACTTGCGAGCGAACGAAACGCTCCAAGGCGCTGCAAATGCATAGATTTCATGTATTCCAGCGAATGTAAGCGTTTCGACGCAGATTGAGCGTCCTGCAACGCCTACAGCGAGATAGAAACGTCGATTCTCGGTTTCGGCGATTCGACGACTTGAGGGAGAACGAAACGCTCCAAGGCGCTGCAAATGCATAGATTTCATGTATTACAGCGAATGTAAGCGTTTCGGCGCAGATTGAGCGTCCTGCACCGCCTACAGCGAGCTAGAAACGTCGATTCTAGGTTTCGGCGATTCGACGACCTGCGAGAGAACGAAACGCTCTAGGTCGCTGCAAATGCATAGATTTAATGTATTTCAGCGAATGTAAGCGTTTCGACGCAGGTTAAGCGTCCTGCAACGCCTACAGCGAGCTAGAAACGTCGATCCTCGGTTTCGGCGATTCGACGACTTGAGGGAGAACGAATCGCTCCAAGGCGATGCAAATGCATAGATTTCATGTATTCCAGCGAATGTAAGCGTTTCGACGCAGATTGAGGGTCCTGCAACGCCTACAGCGAGCTAGAAACGTCGATTCTCGGTTTCGACGATTCGACGACTTGCGAGCGAACGAAAAGTTCCAAGGCGCTGCAAATGCATAGATTTCATGTATTACAGCGAATGTAAGTGTTTCGACGCAGATTGAGCGTCCCGCAACGCCTACAGCGAGCTAGAAACGTCGATTCTCGGTTTCGGCGATTCGACGACTTGCGAGCGAACGAAACGTTCCAAGGCGCTGCAAATGCATAGATTTCATGTATTTCAGCGAATGTAAGCGTTTCGACGCAGATTGAGCGTCCTGCAACGCCTACAGCGATCTAGAAACCTCGATTCTCGTTTTCGGCGATTCGACGACTTGCGAGCGAACGAAACGCTCTAGGTCGCTGCAAGGGCATAGATTTCATGTATTTGAGTGAATGAAAGCGTTTCGACGCAGATTGAGCGTCCTGCAACGCCTACAGCGATCTAGAAACCTCGATTCTCGTTTTCGGCGATTCGACGACTTGCGTGCGAACGAAACGCTCTAGGTCGCTGCAAATGCATAGATTTCATATTATCCAGCGAATGTAAGCGTTTCGACGCAGATTGAGGGTCCTGCAACGCCTACAGCGAGCTAGAAACGTCGATTCTCGGTTTCGGCGATTCGACGACTTGCGAGCGAACGAAACGCTCCAAGGCGCTGCAAATGCATAGATTTCATGTATTTCAGCGAATGTAAGCGTTTCGACGCAGATTGAGCGTCCTGCAAGGCCTACAGCGAGCTAGAAACGTTGATTCTCGTTTTCGGCGCTTCGACGACTTACGAGCGAACGAAACACTCTAGCTCGCTGCAAATGCATAGATTTCATGTTTCCCAGCGAATGTAATCGTTTCGACGCAGATTGAGCGTCCTGCAACGCCTACAGCGATCTAGAAACGTCGATTCTCGTTTTCGGCGATTCGACGACTTGCGAGCGAACGAAACGCTCTAGGTCGCTGCAAATGCATAGATTTCATGTATTTCAGTGAATAAAAGCGTTTCGACGCAAATTGAGAGTCCTGCAACGCCTACAGCGAGCTAGAAACGTCGATTCTCGGTTTCGGCGATTCGACGACTTGCGAGAGAACGAATCGCTCCAAGGCGTTGCAAATGGATAGATTTCATGTATTCCAGCGAATGTAAGCGTTTCGACGCAGATTGAGGGTCCTGCAACGCCTACAGCGAGCTAGAAACGTCGATTCTCGGTTTCGGCGATTCGACGACTTGGAGCGAACGAAACGCTCCAAGGCGCTGCAAATGCATAGATTTCATGTATGCCAGAGAATGTAAGCGTTTCGACGCAGATTGAGCGTCCTGCAACGCCTACAGCGAGATAGAAACGTCGATTCTCGGTTTCGGCGATTCGACGACTTGCGAGGGAACGAAACGCTCTCGGTCGCTGCAAATGCATACATTTCATGTATTTCAGCGAATGTAAGCGTTTTGATGGAGATAGAGCGTCCGGCAACGCCTACAGCGAGCTAGAAACGTCGATTCTCGGTTTCGGTGATTCGACGACTTGCGAGCGAACGAAACGCTCTAGGTCGCTGCAAATGCATAAATTTCATATATTTCAGTGAATGAAAGCGTTTCAACGCAGATTGAGCGTCCGGCAACGCCTACAGCGAGCTAGAAACGTCGATTCTCGGTTTCGGCGATTCGACGACTTGCGAGCGAACGAAACGCTCTAGGACGCTGCAAATGCATAGATTTCATGTATTTCAGTGAATGAAAGCGTTTAGACGCAGATGGAGCGTCCGGCAACGCCTACAGCGAGATAGAACCGTCGATTCTCGGTTTCGTCGATTCGACGACTTGCGAGCGAACGAAACGCTCTAGGTCGCTGCAAATGCATAGATTTCATGTATTTCAGTGAATGAAAGCGTTTCGACGCAGATTGAGCGTCCTGCAACGCCTACAGCGAGCTAGAAACGTCGATTCTCGGTTTCGGCGATTCGACGACTTGCGAGCGAACGAAACGCTCCAAGTCGCTGCACATGCATACATTCCATGTATTTCAGCGAATCTAAGCGTTTCGACGCAGATTGAGCGTCCTGCAACGCCTACAGCGAGCTAGAAACGTCGATTCTCGGTTTCGGTGATTCGACGACTTGCGAGCGAACGAAACGCTCTAGGTCGCTGCAAATGCATAAATTTCATATATTTCAGTGAATGAAAGCGTTTCAACGCGGATTGAGCGTCCGGCAACGCCTACAGCGAGCTAGAAACGTCGATTCTCGGTTTCGGCGATTCGACGACTTGCGAGCGAACGAAACGCTCTAGGTCGCTGCAAATGCATAAATTTCATATATTTCAGTGAATGAAAGCGTTTCAACGCGGATTGAGCGTCCGGCAACGCCTACAGCGAGCTAGAAACGTCGATTCTCGGTTTCGGCGATTCGACGACTTGCGAGCGAACGAAACGCTCTAGGACGCTGCAAATGCATAGATTTCATGTATTTCAGTGAATGAAAGCGTTTAGACGCAGATGGAGCGTCCGGCAACGTCTACAGCGAGCTAGAACCGTCGATTCTCGGTTTCGGCGATTCGACGACTTGCGAGCGAACGAAACGCTCTAGGACGCTGCAAACGCATAGATTTCATGTATTTCAGTGAATGAAAGCGTTTCGACGCAGATTGAGCGTCCTGCAACGCCTACAGCGAGCTAGAAACGTCGATTCTCGGTTTCGCCGATTCGACGACTTGCGAGCGAACGAAACGCTCTAGGTCGCTGCAAATGCATAAATTTCATGTATTTCAGCGTATGTAAGCGTTTTGACGTAGATTGAGCATCCGGCAATGCCTACAGCGAGCTTGAAACGTCGATTCTCGGTTTCGGCGTTTCGACGACTTGCGAGCGAACGAAACGCTCTAGCTAGCTGCAAATGCATAGATTTCATGTATTTCAGCGAATGTAAGCGTTTCGACGCAGATTGAGCGTCCTGCAACGCCTACAGCGAGCTAGAAACGTCGATTCTCGGTTTCGCCGATTCGACGACTTGCGAGCGAACGAAACGCTCTAGGTCGCTGCAAATGCATAAATTTCATGTATTTCAGCGTATGTAAGCGTTTTGACGTAGATTGAGCATCCGGCAATGCCTACAGCGAGCTTGAAACGTCGATTCTCGGTTTCGGCGTTTCGACGACTTGCGAGCGAACGAAACGCTCTAGCTAGCTGCAAATGCATAGATTTCATGTATTTCAGCGAATGTAAGCGTTTCGACGCAGATTGAGCGTCCTGCAACGCCTACAGCGAGCTAGAAACGTTGATTCTCGTTTTCGGCGCTTCGACGACTTACGAGCGAACGAAACACTCTAGCTCGCTGCAAATGCATAGATTTCATGTTTCCCAGCGAATGTAATCGTTTCGACGCAGATTGAGCGTCCTGCAACGCCTACAGCGATCTAGAAACGTCGATTCTCGTTTTCGGCGATTCGACGACTTGCGAGCGAACGAAACGCTCTAGGTCGCTGCAAATGCATAGATTTCATGTATTTCAGTGAATAAAAGCGTTTCGACGCAAATTGAGAGTCCTGCAACGCCTACAGCGAGCTAGAAACGTCGATTCTCGGTTTCGGCGATTCGACGACTTGCGACCGAACGAAACGCTCTCGGTCGCTGCAAATGCATAAATTTCGTGTATTTCAGCGTATGTAAGCGTTTTGACGTAGATTGAGCATCCGGCAATGCCTACAGCGAGCTAGAAACGTCGATTCTCAATTTCGGCGATTCGACGACTTGCGAGCGAACGAAACGCTCTAGCTAGCTGCAAATGCAAAGATTTCATGTATTTCAGCGTATGTAAGCGTTTTGACGTAGATTGAGCATCCTGCAACGCCTACAGCGAGTTAGAAACGTCGATTCTCGGTTTCGGCGATTCGACGACTTGCGGGCGAACGAAACGCTCTAGGTCGCTGCAAATGCATAGATTTCATGTATTTCAGCGAATGTAAGCGTTTCGGCGCAGATTGAGCGTCCTGCAACGCCTACAGCGAGCTAGAAACGTCGATTCTCGGTTTCGGTGATTCGACGACTTGCGAGCGAACGAAACGCTCTCGGTCGCTGCAAATGCATAGATTTCATGTATTTCAGCGAATGTAAGCGTTTTGACGGAGATAGAGCGTCCGGCAACGCCTACAGCAAGCTAGAAACGTCGATTCTCTGTTTCGTCGATTCGACGACTTGCGAGCGAACGAAACGCTCTAGGTCGCTGCAAATGCATAGATTTCATGTATTTCAGCGAATGTAAGCGTTTCGAAGCAGATTGAGCGTCCTGCAACGCCTACAGCGAGCTAGAAACGTCGATTCTCGGTTTCGGCGATTCGACGACTTGCGAGCGAACGAAACGCTCTAGGTCGCTGCAAGGGCATAGATTTCATGTATTTGAGTGAATGAAAGCGTTTCGACGCAGATTGAGCGTCCTGCAACGCCTACAGCGATCTAGAAACCTCGATTCTCGTTTTCGGCGATTCGACGACTTGCGTGCGAACGAAACGCTCTAGGTCGCTGCAAATGCATAGATTTCATGTATTCCAGCGAATGTAAGCGTTTCGACGCAGATTGAGGGTCCTGCAACGCCTACAGCGAGCTAGAAACGTCGAATCTCGGTTTCGGCGATTCGACGACTTGCGAGCGAACGAAACGCTCCAAGGCGCTGCAAATGCATAGATTTCATGTATTTCAGCGAATGTAAGCGTTTCGACGCAGATTGAGAGTCCTGCAACGCCTACAGCGATCTAGAAACGTCGATTCTGTTACGTCCTCGCGTCGATGCATTGTTACGTCCTCACGACGACGCATACAAGATATTATCAAACACGCACAGCACGCATATATTACCTTACATGGGTAAAAACCAACTGTCGGTAACATTACCATCGAAGGGTAACATCGACCGTCGGTAATATCAACCGACGATAACTCACCATCGAGAGGTAACATCGACCGTCGGTAATATCAACCGGCGATAACTTACCATCGAGAGGTAACATCGACCGTCGGTAACATCAACCGGCGATAACTTACCATCGAAAGGTAACACCGACCGTCGGTAATATCAACCGGCGATAACTTACCATCAAGAGGTAACATCGACCGTCGGTAATATCAACCACCGACAACTTACCATCGGAGGGTAACACCGACCGTCGGTACTATCAACCAACGACAACTCGCCATCAGGGGATAACATCAGCCATCGGCGATACCAACAAGGCGGCTCACCTTTATACCAAGCCGCCGCACCGAGTAACTCGACCCTAAGCAGATAAGACACTAGAATTAAACTCGCTTAACCAAAACAAGGCGGCTCACCTTTGTACCAAGCCGCCGCTCCGAGTAACTCAACCCTAAGCAGATAAGATACTAGAATAAAACTCGCTTAACCAAAACAAGGCGGCTCACCTTTGTAGCAAGCCGCCGCATCGAGTAATTTAACCCCTAAGTAGATAAGATAGTGGTATAAACCTCTATTCACCATAAGCATAAGCAATGGACCTTTGTTCTACGGTGTACGGCGAAACCCCCACCAGCACCTCAAAAGAAGGTATAAAACCCTCCGACATCGGTCCCTCAGCAGTAATCATCGTACCTCCGAACGGAACAAACCTCTGTCGAACGGAACATTATATTCGTACCGCGTACATACCGGAGTGAAGAACTAAAGGTGAAACTGCCGGACGGACCGTTGTCGTATCGTTTACATGTCGCGCATCGATATATTGTAAAACGTAAATTACTCCGCGATTCTTTTAATCGTGTAACGTTTCTGTAATCCTTAATAACAAGTTTCATTGAATACACTTTTATTTTACCTATTAAAACAGTGTTTTATTCAGTCCGTCATTCCCTCACTCGCGATTCTCACGATAGAACATCTGCATCGAGTGGAGTTTCGGGCCTCCTTACTGCACCAGTGGAATCTCGTTGTGCTCTCTAGCGTGCACGCTGATTCCTCCTAAATACACCAAAATTCCACTTTGACCGTTTCGTTGTGCTCTCCTAACGTGCACGCTGACGATCATCGAAACCCTCCTTACAAGCTCTTGCGGTGCTCTTTAACGTGCACGCGGAGTAACTCCATCTTGACCCATATAGTTCCTGAATAAATCGAAACTCACCTCGATGTGGCGTTGAAATTTATTTGAAATCATTCAATGGGCAGACGCCGAGGAGGTGTAAAACGACAAATCCGCCGAGCCATCGCCGTCGCGTTTGGAAAAGGACAATCGGTCACCGGGCATAACGTGCCTTCGAAACCTAAATTATACCGCGAACTCGAACAAATTTCGGACGCGGCATTCGCGAAACATCAGAGGTAGTCCGCGCCAGGAACTCGTCCTCGAAGCACGTCTCCGACCTGTCAGCCGGACTACCGACATCCCCATCGTTACGTTGGAATAACGTGGAAACCAAAACCCGCTACGCCTGACCACGAACCGTCTCCCACGATTGCCTGCACCTGAAAAGGAAAAGGTAAGATTAGATAATTAAATTCTACTAAATAAAGGAACTGCGGAAGAGATAACAGCAGGGCTTCAATCCCTGGTGAGCACATTCTCGCCTAAACAGAAGCCTTCTCTTTGTTGGTAACGTCTCGCTTCCCCGGGACGTAACAATTCTCGTTTTCGGCGATTCGACGACTTGCGAGCGAACGAAACGCTCTAGGTCGCTGCAAATGCATAGATTTAATGTTTCCCAGCGAATGTAAGCGTTTCGACGCAGATTGAGGGTCCTGCAACGCCTACAGCGAGCTAGAAACGTTGATTCTCGTTTTCGGCGCTTCGACGACTTGCGAGCGAACGAAACACTCTAGCTCGCTGCAAATGCATAGATTTCATGTTTCCCAGCGAATGTAATCGTTTCGACGCAGATTGAGCGTCCTGCAACGCCTACAGCGAGATAGAAACGTCGATTCTCGGTTTCGGCGATTCGACGACTTGCGAGCGAACGAAACGCTCTAGGTCGCTGCAAATGCATAGATTTCATGTATTTAAGCGAATGTAAGCGTTTCGACGCAGATTGAGAGTCCTGCAACGCCTACAGCGATCTAGAAACGTCGATTCTCGTTTTCGGCGATTCGACGACTTGCGAGCGAACGAAACGCTCTAGGTCGCTGCAAATGCATAGATTTAATGTTTCCCAGCGAATGTAAGCGTTTCGACGCAGATTGAGCGTCCTGCAACGCCTACAGCGAGATAGAAGCGTTGATTCTCGTTTTCGGCGCTTCGACGACTTGCGAGCGAACGAAACGCACCAGGTCGCTGCAAATGCATAGATTTCATGTTTCCCAGCGAATGTAAGCGTTTCGACGCAGATTGAGCGTCCTTCAACGCCTACAGCGATCTAGAAACCTCGATTCTCGTTTTCGGCGATTCGACGACTTGCGAGCGAACGAAACGCTCTAGGTCGCTGCAAGGGCATAGATTTCATGTATTTGAGTGAATGAAAGCGTTTCGACGCAGATTGAGCGTCCTGCAACGCCTACAGCGATCTAGAAACCTCGATTCTCGTTTTCGGCGATTCGACGACTTGCGTGCGAACGAAACGCTCTAGGTCGCTGCAAATGCATAGATTTCATGTATTCCAGCGAATGTAAGCGTTTCGACGCAGATCGAGGGTCCTGCAACGCCTACAGCGAGCTAGAAACGTCGATTCTCGGTTTCGGCGATTCGACGACTTGCGAGCGAACGAAACGCTCCAAGGCGCTGCAAATGCATAGATTTAATGTTTCCCAGCGAATGTAAGCGTTTCGACGCAGATTGAGCGTCCTGCAACGCCTACAGCGATCTAGAAACCTCGATTCTCGTTTTCGGCGATTCGACGACTTGCGAGCGAACGAAACGCTCTAGGTCGCTGCAAGGGCATAGATTTCATGTATTTCAGCGAATGTAAGCGTTTCGACGCAGATTGAGCGTCCTGCAACGCCTACAGCGATCTAGAAACGTCGATTCTCGTTTTCGGCGATTCGACGACTTGCGAGCGAACGAAACGCTCTAGGTCGCTGCAAATGCATAGATTTAATGTTTCCCAGCGAATGTAAGCGTTTCGACGCAGATTGAGCGTCCTGCAACGCCTACAGCGATCTAGAAACGTTGATTCTCGTTTTCGGCGCTTCGACGACTTGCGAGCGAACGAAACGCTCCAAGGCGCTGCAAATGCATAGATTTCATGTATTCCAGCGAATGTAAGCGTTTCGACGCAGATTGAGCGTCCTGCAACGCCTACAGCGAGATAGAAACGTCGTTTCTCGGTTTCGGCGATTCGACGACTTGAGGGAGAACGAAACGCTCCAAGGCGCTGCAAATGCATAGATTTCATGTATTATGTTACGTCCCAGCGTCAACCCTCATTTTCGCATAAATATCGAGATCACTCTAGAATAATTCCGTATTTTAATCTCGTAATTTTAATTTTCTTAATAGCGACGCGTCTCCGACGCGTATTACTCTGCTATGTATTATTCCTGTATTAATCATAGAAATAAGTCATCGTTTACTCCGGATGACTAATTGCTGAGCACCGGAGTTCACGAAAACAAGGCCATATTAAAATCATAGAAATAAGTCATCGTTTACTCCGGATGACTAATTGCTGAGCACCGGAGTTCACGAAAATAAGGTCATAAAACTTTGACCCTCGCACCTGGCCGACTCATCCAGCGCGCCGAGAAAAACAAGGTGACTCAGGCGTTGACGAGTCCCCGGGCGCCTGGCTGACTCACCCCGGTGCGAGCGAGAGGGTCAGCGGGCCCTCTGCACCCCCGGTGCAATGTACGGAGCGTCACGCGCCTTGCCCCCACCATCTCGGGTACAAGCGACAGTTTAAATACGAGCGTCTCCGCTCCGACCAGCAGTAATTAGCGAACCTCTGAACGGGACGGATCTATGCCCAACACAGAGTAGACAATTCGTACCGCGTATACCCTGAGAGACGACGTACGGTAGTGAAGCTCCAGGCGAGATTAGTGTGTCTCGTACAAAGTATCGCGCATCGAAAATTGTGTAACGCGAAATTGCTCCGCGATCTTAGCGACGTGTAAAACCTCTGTAATAATTCAACGTTTGTGAGTCTTACATAATATACCTTACTTTTACCTATCAAACACAGTGTTCCATTATTCTCGCAACCTTATACCCAGTTCTCCAACAATTTAACTCCGACGAATCAAACCCTCATCCTCCCTACGAGAAGATTCGTTGTGCTCTGAATCGTGCACGCTGATCTATCGTTACCCGCAATTTATCCTCCACTTTTGTCGACAGATCTAGCTGTGCTCTCCCTCGTGCACGCAGATCAGTCTATTCCGAAAGACCTTCCATTCCGAGAATCTCGTTGTGCTCTCGCTCGTGCACGCGACGTCCTCGGCTGAAAGGCAATTTCCATCACATCCACGGGACAAACCGTTGTGCTCTTTGTCGTGCACGCGCCTCCCCAGACCCATTCTCCTATCGTCCCTTCGACGAGAATACGGTTCAGTAAAGTCTAAATAAACTTCTTTTATGGGCAGACGACGAGGCGGCGTCAAACGACAGATCCGACGGGCTATCGCCATCGCATGTGGCAAATCTCGCATTACGACCGGTCATAACATTCCGGCAACTACAAAGCTATATCGGGAACTCGAGACGATTTCTACTATCGCGTTCACCGAAACTAAACAAACGAACTCGGGGCCGCGCATAGTTTCGGACATACGATTCTTCGCCCGAGTTCGCAAATACGTGATCATCGAGGAAGCTACCAGAGTTTTGACTCTCCAGGCGACGCTCATCCCAGCGGACCATCAGGACCCGCACATCCCGACCGTCACCCTGGACTGAGACACCAAGACCCGCTACGCCGCTTCCTTGGATCGCCTTCCACGCACCTTGTAAACCTGAAACAAGAAAGGTAAGATTAGTTACTATTGCAATTTCTAAAACCGAAGAGAGTTCTCGAGCGAGGAACAAACAGCGAACTCGCCTCATCCCTGACTGGCGCATTCCCGTCTAAACGAGGCATAAATATCTGTTTTGTTTTTAAAAACCCATTTGAGGTTTCCAAGACGTAACAATTACAGCGAATGTAAGCGTTTCGGCGCAGATTGAGCGTCCTGCACCGCCTACAGCGAGCTAGAAACGTCGATTCTAGGTTTCGGCGATTCGACGACCTGCGAGAGAACGAAACGCTCTAGGTCGCTGCAAATGCATAGATTTAATGTATTTCAGCGAATGTAAGCGTTTCGACGCAGGTTAAGCGTCCTGCAACGCCTACAGCGAGCTAGAAACGTCGATCCTCGGTTTCGGCGATTCGACGACTTGAGGGAGAACGAATCGCTCCAAGGCGATGCAAATGCATAGATTTCATGTATTCCAGCGAATGTAAGCGTTTCGACGCAGATTGAGGGTCCTGCAACGCCTACAGCGAGCTAGAAACGTCGATTCTCGGTTTCGACGATTCGACGACTTGCGAGCGAACGAAAAGTTCCAAGGCGCTGCAAATGCATAGATTTCATGTATTACAGCGAATGTAAGTGTTTCGACGCAGATTGAGCGTCCTGCAACGCCTACAGCGAGCTAGAAACGTCGATTCTCGGTTTCGGCGATTCGACGACTTGCGAGCGAACGAAACGTTCCAAGGCGCTGCAAATGCATAGATTTCATGTATTTCAGCGAATGTAAGCGTTTCGACGCAGATTGAGCGTCCTGCAACGCCTACAGCGATCTAGAAACCTCGATTCTCGTTTTCGGCGATTCGACGACTTGCGAGCGAACGAAACGCTCTAGGTCGCTGCAAGGGCATAGATTTCATGTATTTGAGTGAATGAAAGCGTTTCGACGCAGATTGAGCGTCCTGCAACGCCTACAGCGATCTAGAAACCTCGATTCTCGTTTTCGGCGATTCGACGACTTGCGTGCGAACGAAACGCTCTAGGTCGCTGCAAATGCATAGATTTCATATTATCCAGCGAATGTAAGCGTTTCGACGCAGATTGAGGGTCCTGCAACGCCTACAGCGAGCTAGAAACGTCGATTCTCGGTTTCGGCGATTCGACGACTTGGAGCGAACGAAACGCTCCAAGGCGCTGCAAATGCAGAGATTTCATGTATTCCAGCGAATGTAAGCGTTTCGACGCAGATTGAGCGTCCTGCAACGCCTACAGCGAGCTAGAAACGTCGATTCTCGGTTTCGGCGATTCGACGACTTGCGAGCGAACGAAACGCTCCAAGGCGCTGCAAATGCATAGATTTCATGTATTTCAGCGAATGTAAGCGTTTCGACGCAGATTGAGCGTCCTGCAACGCCTACAGCGATCTAGAAACCTCGATTCTCGTTTTCGGCGATTCGACGACTTGCGTGCGAACGAAACGCTCTAGGTCGCTGCAAATGCATAGATTTCATATTATCCAGCGAATGTAAGCGTTTCGACGCAGATTGAGGGTCCTGCAACGCCTACAGCGAGCTAGAAACGTCGATTCTCGGTTTCGGCGATTCGACGACTTGCGAGCGAACGAAACGCTCCAAGGCGCTGCAAATGCATAGATTTCATGTATTTCAGCGAATGTAAGCGTTTCGACGCAGATTGAGCGTCCTGCAAGGCCTACAGCGAGCTAGAAACGTTGATTCTCGTTTTCGGCGATTCGACGACTTGCGAGCGAACGAAACGCTCTAGGTCGCTGCAAATGCATAGATTTCATGTATTTAAGCGAATGTAAGCGTTTCGACGCAGATTGAGAGTCCTGCAACGCCTACAGCGATCTAGAAACGTCGATTCTCGTTTTCGGCGATTCGACGACTTGCGAGCGAACGAAACGCTCTAGGTCGCTGCAAATGCATAGATTTAATGTTTCCCAGCGAATGTAAGCGTTTCGACGCAGATTGAGCGTCCTGCAACGCCTACAGCGATCTAGAAACGTTGATTCTCGTTTTCGGCGCTTCGACGACTTGCGAGCGAACGAAACGCTGCAAGGCGCTGCAAATGCATAGATTTCATGTATTCCAGCGAATGTAAGCGTTTCGACGCAGATTGAGCGTCCTGCAACGCCTACAGCGAGATAGAAACGTCGATTCTCGGTTTCGGCGATTCGACGACTTGAGGGAGAACGAAACGCTCCAAGGCGCTGCAAATGCATAGATTTCATGTATTACAGCGAATGTAAGCGTTTCGGCGCAGATTGAGCGTCCTGCACCGCCTACAGCGAGCTAGAAACGTCGATTCTAGGTTTCGGCGATTCGACGACCTGCGAGAGAACGAAACGCTCTAGGTCGCTGCAAATGCATAGATTTCATGTATTTCAGCGAATGTAAGCGTTTCGACGCAGGTTAAGCGTCCTGCAACGCCTACAGCGAGCTAGAAACGTCGATCCTCGGTTTCGGCGATTCGACGACTTGAGGGAGAACGAATCGCTCCAAGGCGATGCAAATGCATAGATTTCATGTATTCCAGCGAATGTAAGCGTTTCGACGCAGATTGAGGGTCCTGCAACGCCTACAGCGAGCTAGAAACGTCGATTCTCGGTTTCGGCGATTCGACGACTTGCGAGCGAACGAAACGTTCCAAGGTGCTGCAAATGCATAGATTTCATGTATTCCAGCGAATGTAAGCGTTTCGACGCAGATTGAGCGTCCTGCAACGCCTACAGCGAGATAGAAACGTCGATTCTTGGTTTCGGCGATTCGACGACCTGCGAGCGAACGAAACGCTCTAGGTCGCTGCAAATGCATAGATTTCATGTATTTAAGCGAATGTAAGCGTTTCGACGCAGATTGAGCGGCCTGCAACGCCTACAGCGAGCTAGAAGCGTTGATTCTCGTTTTCGGCGCTTCGACGACTTGCGAGCGAACGAAACGCTCCAGGTCGCTGCAAATGCATAGATTTCATGTTTCCCAGCGAATGTAAGCGTTTCGACGCAGATTGAGCGTCCTGCAACGCCTACAGCGATCTAGAAACCTCGATTCTCGTTTTCGGCGATTCGACGACTTGCGAGCGAACGAAACGCTCTAGGTCGCTGCAAGCGCATAGATTTCATGTATTTGAGTGAATGAAAGCGTTTCGACGCAGATTGAGCGTCCTGCAACGCCTACAGCGATCTAGAAACCTCGATTCTCGGTTTCGGCGATTCGACGACTTGCGAGGGAACGAATCGCTCTAGGTCGCTGCAAATGCATAGATTTCATGTATTTAAGCGAATGTAAGCTTTTCGACGCAGATTGAGCGTCCTGCAAGGCCTACAGCGAGCTAGAAACGTTGATTTTCGTTTTCGGCGCTTCGACGACTTTCGAGCGAACGAAACACTCTAGCTCGCTGCAAATGCATAGATTTCATGTTTCCCAGTGAATGTAATCGTTTCGACGCAGATTGAGCGTCCTGCAACGCCTACAGCGATCTAGAAACGTCGATTCTCGTTTTCGGCGATTCGACGACTTGCGTGCGAACGAAACGCTCTAGGTCACTGCAAATGCATAGATTTCATATTTTCCAGCGAATGTAAGCGTTTCGATGCAGATTGAGCGTCCTGCAACGCCTACAGCGAGCTAGAAACGTCGATTCTAGGTTTCGGCGATTCGACGACCTGCGAGAGAACGAAACGCTCCAAGGCGATGCAAATGCATAGATTTCATGTATTCCAGCGAATGTATGTGTTTCGACGCAGATTGAGGGTCCTGCAACGCCTACAGCGAGCTAGAAACGTCGATTCTCGGTTTCGGCGATTCGACGACTTGGAGCGAACGAAACGCTCCAAGGCGCTGCAAATGCATTGATTTCATGTATTTTAGCGAATGTAAGCGTTTCGACGCAGATTGAGCGTCCTGCAACGCCTACAGCGAGACAGAAACGTCGATTCTCGGTTTCGGCGATTCGACGACTTGCGAGCGAACGAAACGCTCTAGGTCGCTGCAAATGCATAGATTTCATGTATTTAAGCGAATGTAAGCGTTTCGACGCAGATTTAGCGGCCTGCAACGCCTACAGCGAGCTAGAAGCGTTGATTCTCGTTTTCGGCGCTTCGACGACTTGCGAGCGAACGAAACGCTCCAGGTCGCTGCAAATGCATAGATTTCATGTTTCTCAGCGAATGTAAGCGTTTCGACGCAGATTGAGCGTCCTTCAACGCCTACAGCGATCTAGAAACCTCGATTCTCGTTTTCGGCGATTCGACGACTTGCGAGCGAACGAAACGCTCTAGGTCGCTGCAAGGGCATAGATTTCATGTATTTGAGTGAATGAAAGCGTTTCGACGCAGATTGAGCGTCCTGCAACGCCTACAGCGATCTAGAAACGTTGATTCTCGTTTTCGGCGCTTCGACGACTTGCGAGCGAACGAAACGCTCCAAGGCGCTGCAAATGCATAGATTTCATGTATTCCAGCAAATGTAAGCGTTTCGACGCAGATTGAGCGTCCTGCAACGCCTACAGCGAGATAGAAACGTCGATTCTCGGTTTCGGCGATTCGACGACTTGAGGGAGAACGAAACGCTCCAAGGCGCTGCAAATGCATAGATTTCATGTATTACAGCGAATGTAAGCGTTTCGGCGCAGAGTGAGCGTCCTGCACCGCCTACAGCGAGCTAGAAACGTCGATTCTAGGTTTCGGCGATTCGACGACCTGCGAGAGAACGAAACGCTCTAGGTCGCTGCAAATGCATAGATTTAATGTATTTCAGCGAATGTAAGCGTTTCGACGCAGGTTAAGCGTCCTGCAACGCCTACAGCGAGCTAGAAACGTCGATCCTCGGTTTCGGCGATTCGACGACTTGAGGGAGAACGAATCGCTCCAAGGCGATGCAAATGCATAGATTTCATGTATTCCAGCGAATGTAAGCGTTTCGACGCAGATTGAGGGTCCTGCAACGCCTACAGCGAGCTAGAAACGTCGATTCTCGGTTTCGACGATTCGACGACTTGCGAGCGAACGAAAAGCTCCAAGGCGCTGCAAATGCATAGATTTCATGTATTACAGCGAATGTAAGTGTTTCGACGCAGATTGAGCGTCCTGCAACGCCTACAGCGAGCTAGAAACGTCGATTCTCGGTTTCGGCGATTCGACGACTTGAGGGAGAACGAAACGCTCCAAGGCGCTGCAAATGCATAGATTTCATGTATTACAGCGAATGTAAGCGTTTCGGCGCAGATTGAGCGTCCTGCACCGCCTACAGCGAGCTAGAAACGTCGATTCTAGGTTTCGGCGATTCGACGACCTGCGAGAGAACGAAACGCTCTAGGTCGCTGCAAATGCATAGATTTAATGTATTTCAGCGAATGTAAGCGTTTCGACGCAGGTTAAGCGTACTGCAACGCCTACAGCGAGCTAGAAACGTCGATCCTCGTTTTCGGCGATTCGACGACTTGCGTGCGAACGAAACGCTCTAGGTCACTGCAAATGCATAGATTTCATATTTTCCAGCGAATGTAAGCGTTTCGATGCAGATTGAGCGTCCTGCAACGCCTACAGCGAGCTAGAAACGTCGATTCTAGGTTTCGGCGATTCGACGACCTGCGAGAGAACGAAACGCTCCAAGGCGATGCAAATGCATAGATTTCATGTATTCCAGCGAATGTATGTGTTTCGACGCAGATTGAGGGTCCTGCAACGCCTACAGCGAGCTAGAAACGTCGATTCTCGGTTTCGGCGATTCGACGACTTGGAGCGAACGAAACGCTCCAAGGCGCTGCAAATGCATAGATTTCATGTATTTTAGCGAATGTAAGCGTTTCGACGCAGATTGAGCGTCCTGCAACGCCTACAGCGAGACAGAAACGTCGATTCTCGGTTTCGGCGATTCGACGACTTGCGAGCGAACGAAACGCTCTAGGTCGCTGCAAATGCATAGATTTCATGTATTTAAGCGAATGTAAGCGTTTCGACGCAGATTTAGCGGCCTGCAACGCCTACAGCGATCTAGAAACGTTGATTCTCGTTTTCGGCGCTTCGACGACTTGCGAGCGAACGAAACGCTGCAAGGCGCTGCAAATGCATAGATTTCATGTATTCCAGCGAATGTAAGCGTTTCGACGCAGATTGAGCGTCCTGCAACGCCTACAGCGAGATAGAAACGTCGATTCTCGGTTTCGGCGATTCGACGACTTGAGGGAGAACGAAACGCTCCAAGGCGCTGCAAATGCATAGATTTCATGTATTACAGCGAATGTAAGCGTTTCGGCGCAGATTGAGCGTCCTGCACCGCCTACAGCGAGCTAGAAACGTCGATTCTAGGTTTCGGCGATTCGACGACCTGCGAGAGAACGAAACGCTCTAGGTCGCTGCAAATGCATAGATTTCATGTATTTCAGCGAATGTAAGCGTTTCGACGCAGGTTAAGCGTCCTGCAACGCCTACAGCGAGCTAGAAACGTCGATCCTCGGTTTCGGCGATTCGACGACTTGAGGGAGAACGAATCGCTCCAAGGCGATGCAAATGCATAGATTTCATGTATTCCAGCGAATGTAAGCGTTTCGACGCAGATTGAGGGTCCTGCAACGCCTACAGCGAGCTAGAAACGTCGATTCTCGGTTTCGGCGATTCGACGACTTGCGAGCGAACGAAACGTTCCAAGGTGCTGCAAATGCATAGATTTCATGTATTCCAGCGAATGTAAGCGTTTCGACGCAGATTGAGCGTCCTGCAACGCCTACAGCGAGATAGAAACGTCGATTCTTGGTTTCGGCGATTCGACGACCTGCGAGCGAACGAAACGCTCTAGGTCGCTGCAAATGCATAGATTTCATGTATTTAAGCGAATGTAAGCGTTTCGACGCAGATTGAGCGGCCTGCAACGCCTACAGCGAGCTAGAAGCGTTGATTCTCGTTTTCGGCGCTTCGACGACTTGCGAGCGAACGAAACGCTCCAGGTCGCTGCAAATGCATAGATTTCATGTTTCCCAGCGAATGTAAGCGTTTCGACGCAGATTGAGCGTCCTGCAACGCCTACAGCGATCTAGAAACCTCGATTCTCGTTTTCGGCGATTCGACGACTTGCGAGCGAACGAAACGCTCTAGGTCGCTGCAAGCGCATAGATTTCATGTATTTGAGTGAATGAAAGCGTTTCGACGCAGATTGAGCGTCCTGCAACGCCTACAGCGATCTAGAAACCTCGATTCTCGGTTTCGGCGATTCGACGACTTGCGAGGGAACGAATCGCTCTAGGTCGCTGCAAATGCATAGATTTCATGTATTCCAGCAAATGTAAGCGTTTCGACGCAGATTGAGCGTCCTGCAACGCCTACAGCGAGATAGAAACGTCGATTCTCGGTTTCGGCGATTCGACGACTTGAGGGAGAACGAAACGCTCCAAGGCGCTGCAAATGCATAGATTTCATGTATTACAGCGAATGTAAGCGTTTCGGCGCAGATTGAGCGTCCTGCACCGCCTACAGCGAGCTAGAAACGTCGATTCTAGGTTTCGGCGATTCGACGACCTGCGAGAGAACGAAACGCTCTAGGTCGCTGCAAATGCATAGATTTAATGTATTTCAGCGAACGTAAGCGTTTCGACGCAGGTTAAGCGTCCTGCAACGCCTACAGCGAGATAGAAACGTCGATTCTCGGTTTCGGCGATTCGACGACCTGCGAGCGAACGAAACGCTCTAGGTCGCTGCAAATGCATAGATTTCATGTATTTAAGCGAATGTAAGCGTTTCGACGCAGATTGAGCGGCCTGCAACGCCTACAGCGAGCTAGAAGCGTTGATTCTCGTTTTCGGCGCTTCGACGACTTGCGAGCGAACGAAACGCTCCAAGGCGCTGCAAATGCATAGATTTCATGTATTCCAGCGAATGTAAGCGTTTCGACGCAGATTGAGGGTCCTGCAACGCCTACAGCGAGCTAGAAACGTCGATTCTCGGTTTCGACGATTCGACGACTTGCGAGCGAACGAAAAGCTCCAAGGCGCTGCAAATGCATAGATTTCATTTATTACAGCGAATGTAAGTGTTTCGACGCAGATTGAGCGTCCTGCAAGGCCTTCAGCGAGCTAGAAACGTTGATTCTCGTTTTCGGCGATTCGACGACTTGCGAGCGAACGAAACGCTCTAGGTCGCTGCAAATGCATAGATTTCATGTATTTAAGCGAATGTAAGCGTTTCGACGCAGATTGAGAGTCCTGCAACGCCCACAGCGATCTAGAAACGTCGATTCTCGTTTTCGGCGATTCGACGACTTGCGAGCGAACGAAACGCTCTAGGTCGCTGCAAATGCATAGATTTAATGTTTCCCAGCGAATGTAAGCGTTTCGACGCAGATTGAGCGTCCTGCAACGCCTACAGCGATCTAGAAACGTTGATTCTCGTTTTCGGCGCTTCGACGACTTGCGAGCGAACGAAACGCTCCAAGGCGCTGCAAATGCATAGATTTCATGTATTCCAGCAAATGTAAGCGTTTCGACGCAGATTGAGCGTCCTGCAACGCCTACAGCGAGATAGAAACGTCGATTCTCGGTTTCGGCGATTCGACGACTTGAGGGAGAACGAAACGCTCCAAGGCGCTGCAAATGCATAGATTTCATGTATTACAGCGAATGTAAGCGTTTCGGCGCAGATTGAGCGTCCTGCACCGCCTACAGCGAGCTAGAAACGTCGATTCTAGGTTTCGGCGATTCGACGACCTGCGAGAGAACGAAACGCTCTAGGTCGCTGCAAATGCATAGATTTAATGTATTTCAGCGAACGTAAGCGTTTCGACGCAGGTTAAGCGTCCTGCAACGCCTACAGCGAGATAGAAACGTCGATTCTCGGTTTCGGCGATTCGACGACCTGCGAGCGAACGAAACGCTCTAGGTCGCTGCAAATGCATAGATTTCATGTATTTAAGCGAATGTAAGCGTTTCGACGCAGATTGAGCGGCCTGCAACGCCTACAGCGAGCTAGAAGCGTTGATTCTCGTTTTCGGCGCTTCGACGACTTGCGAGCGAACGAAACGCTCCAGGTCGCTGCAAATGCATAGATTTCATGTTTCCCAGCGAATGTAAGCGTTTCGACGCAGATTGAGCGTCCTGCAACGCCTACAGCGATGTAGAAACCTCGATTCTCGTTTTCGGCGATTCGACGACTTGCGAGCGAACGAAACGCTCTAGGTCGCTGCAAGGGCATAGATTTCATGTATTTGAGTGAATGTAAGCGTTTCGACGCAGATTGAGCGGCCTGCAACGCCTACAGCGAGCTAGAAGCGTTGATTCTCGTTTTCGGCGCTTCGACGACTTGCGAGTGTTACGTCCCGAGGAAGCGAGACGTTACAAACAAAGAGAAGGCTTCTGTTTAGGCGAGAATGTGCTCACCAGGGATTGAAGCCCTGCTGTTATCTCTTCCGCAGTTCCTTTATTTAGTAGAATTTGATTATCTAATCTTACCTTTTCCTTTTCAGGTGCAGGCAATCGTGGGAGACGGTTCGTGGTCAGGCGTAGCGGGTTTTGATTTCCACGTTATTCCAACGTAACGATGGGGATGTCGGTAGTCCGGCTGACAGGTCGGAGAGGTGCTTCGAGGACGAGTTCCTGGCGCGGACTGACGACGAAAATCAATTTCCTGATGCTTGCGTGAATGCGGCAGTCAGAGATGATGGTAGGTTTGCTGGACCTCTGATGTTTCGCGAATGCCGCGTCCGAAATTTGTTCGAGTTCGCGGTATAATTTAGGTTTCGAAGGCACGTTATGCCCGGTGACCGATTGTCCTTTTCCAAACGCGACGGCGATGGCTCGGCGGATTTGTCGTTTTACACCTCCTCGGCGTCTGCCCATTGAATGATTTCAAATAAATTTCAACGCCACATCGAGGTGAGTTTCGATTTATTCAGGAACTAGATGGGTCAAGATGGAGTTACTCAGCGTGCACGTTAAAGAGCACCGCAAGAGCTTGTAAGGAGGGTTTCGATGATCGTCAGCGTGCACGTTAGGAGAGCACAACGAAACGGTCAAAGTGGAATTTTGGTGTTTTTAGGAGGAATCAGCGTGCACGCTAGAGAGCACAACGAGATTCCACTGGTGCAGTAAGGAGGCCCGAAACTCCACTCGATGCAGATTTTCTATCGTGAGAATCGCGAGTGAGGGAATGACGGACTGAATAAAACACTGTTTTAATAGGTAAAATAAAAGTGTATTCAATGAAACTTGTTATTAAGGATTACAGAAACGTTACACGATTAAAAGAATCGCGGAGTAATTTACGTTTTACAATATATCGATGCGCGACATGTAAACGATACGACAACGGTCCGTCCGGCAGTTTCACCTTTAGTTCTTCACTCCGGTATGTACGCGGTACGAATATAATGTTCCGTTCGACAGAGGTTTGTTCCGTTCGGAGGTACGATGATTACTAGTGAGGGACCGATGTCGGAGGGTTTTATACCTTCTTTTGAGGTGCTGGTGGGGGTTTCGCCGTACACCGTAGAACAAAGGTCCATTGCTTATGCCTATGGTGAATAGAGGTTTATACCACTATCTTATCTACTTAGGGGTTAAATTACTCGATGCGGCGGCTTGCTACAAAGGTGAGCCGCCTTGTTTTGGTTAAGCGAGTTTTATTCTAGTATCTTATCTGCTTAGGGTTGAGTTACTCGGAGCGGCGGCTTGGTACAAAGGTGAGCCGCCTTGTTTTGGTTAAGCGAGTTTAATTCTAGTGTCTTATCTGCTTAGGGTCGAGTTACTCGGTGCGGCGGCTTGGTATAAAGGTGAGCCGCCTTGTTGGTATCGCCGATGGCTGATGTTATCCCCTGATGGCGAGTTGTCGTTGGTTGATAGTACCGACGGTCGGTGTTACCCTCCGATGGTAAGTTGTCGGTGGTTGATATTACCGACGGTCGATGTTACCTCTTGATGGTAAGTTATCGCCGGTTGATATTACCGACGGTCGGTGTTATCTTTCGATGGTAAGTTATCGCCGGTTGATGTTACCGACGGTCGATGTTACCTCTCGATGGTAAGTTATCGCCGGTTGATATTACCGACGGTCGATGTTACCCTTCGATGGTAATGTTACCGACAGTTGGTTTTTACCCATGTAAGGTAATGTATGCGTGCTGTGCGTGTTTGATAATATCTTGTATGCGTCGTCGTGAGGACGTAACAATGCATCGACGCGAGGACGTAACACGTCCCCCCTTTTTGTCGATCGTAGTGCCTAGGCTCTACGAACGACCGGCGAAAAGCCTATCGGAGAGCTCGGCGTCGATGCCCGATAATCTCGTGGTGTCCTTTGGCGGGAGGTTTGGATAGTTTCCCATCTCCAGTGATGATATCGGTACCGGATCGGTGTTCTGTGGGGGCTGCTCGGTGTCGGTGCTCCGGTGTCTATCCATTTCTCGCCGGTGTGCCAGGGTGACGAGGAGGTTGGTTATGGAACTCCATAGTGCCCCGAGCAGGTAGATGCTCCATCCGTATAATGTGTGTAGGGCATAACCGTGTATGCATGTATCGATCGTGAGTTTTATCAGCCTTGCAACCAGGAAGATTCCGATGATTCCCGCACTAGCAGTGCCGAATTGGAGGAAACCGGTCCATAGTCGTTTTGCTGCATTTCCGGCAATGTGGTCGAGCGTCTTTTCGTCGAGAAGGCCTTGAAGTGATATTGCTCCCGGAGGGATGTTGTACCCACTGGAGCCGCGTGCCAGGTTATTTAACACGGCGGGTTTCTCTGCAGGGAACATTATTCGGTCCCGTAGTTTCTCGATGTCTGTTTCGGTGTAGATTCCACTCGATGCTAGATTGCCAGGAGATTCGTATTTCCACGTTGGTTTTGAGAGTGGTTGTAGGTTTTGTGGTGGCAATACTTCGATAGGGTGTGGGGTGAGGCGATACCATGCTCCTTCCAGGTGGTATTGCGTAGGCAGGACAGGGTCGCACTCGATTTGGGTTGCTGACCTGAGTAGTATCCGCGATGTTGTTGATAAGAAGAAGGAGGTGTTCCTGTATGTTACAGGGAGCTCGTGATAGCAGGCCTCAGTTTTCCGAAGTTTGCACTCCACCGGGATGCACTTCACGATGTGGGCCACTTCTCCGGCGATGACAGCCATGTATCCGGGCCCCTTCATCACCGTGTGTGCGAACCTCTCAGGTAGCAGGGCAGCAGTCGAGAGCGCGTTTTGAAGGACTTGCTTCTCTATGCCGCATCGCTGGACGAGGATGTCTCGGTATAGTGTCTTCATTTGTCCTCGTACGTGTTTTTCCACATACACAAACTTTGAATTTATGTACGTGAAAATATCCAGGTTATTGACGGATACCCTCTTGTGGGTGATAGGTGACTGCCCTTTGCTCGTCTCCAAGATAAATAACTTGGGGTGTTCTGTGCTGATGAGGGTGTATCCGCAGGTGTGGATTGAGTATTTTGACTGTTTGGCCAGGGCGAATGTTGTTGCCTGGGTGTTGAGAGTATAAATTTCCGGTGATTCGATTCCTTCCTCGGTGGCTTTTAATTTTGTTGCCATTCCCTCGTATAGGACGTCGTACCGGTTGAGTCCACAGGTGTCCGTGGGTGCTGCCTTCCAGAAGGCGCTGTGCCCCTCATTGTCCGTGCAATGTTCGTCGGTCAAGGTGCACTGCGTTCCGGATGGTAAGATGATCTTGTTCTGTTCCAGGTTGACAGTCGCCTTGTAATTGTAGATAGCGACTTCGACGGCGGCGGTGATGAAAACTTTGCTCCAAGTCCCGTACGGATCGCTGTACTGGATGCCTTCGCAATTTCCGTCGTGGTCCAAAGATCCTCCCATGGTGACGGAGCGGTAGGTCGTGGAGTTTTGTCGGAGACCGATTAGTTCGGCGGTAAAGCTGAGTTTAATCATCCCGGAATCTTGCAGGCGGAGGCAAGCCTTCTCGTCCAAGTCCAGGAGGTACACCTGGCGGCCTCCTTGCACAGCCGAGTTGTGGGATCCCATGCCACAGTGTGCTATAGTGCGGTCTATTTGGACCTTGCATTGTATCACGTTGACGTTGTCGAAGTGTGATAATTGCAGTAGTTGGATATATATGTTCGTTGGTGTAGGCTCAGGTACAGGGATGTTGCAGTCGCCGACCCCGTTGAGCGATATTGTCGTTATGTTCAGGGACGAACCTCCACAGTCGTATCCGATAAGGGACGTGGACTGGTGGATGAGGAGGCTAATTGCTACCAGAAGCAGTAGTGTTGCCATGGTCCTCCTCCTGCAACATATATGGTTTCGCCCTGAGTTTGGTTAGGCGGAGCTTATTTGTATGGACGATCTTGCGCCGCCCTTTATAATTTAAGACGACGTTGCCTCCAGACAGAACTTCGATTACTTCGAAAGGTTCCGTATACTGATCGGCGAATTTTCCGATCCGTGGTTCTTTTAGCACGAGTACGGTGTCGCCAACTCCGAAATGTTGTGGGTTAATATGTTGGTCGTAATAGTTTTTCGATCGATTCTTCGCCTGATTGAGGTTTTCGGCGGCCAGTTGCTGGAGTCCATGTATCTTCTCGAAGAGCCTCTCCAAGTAGTCTGCGTAGGTGGCGTCTGCTTCCCTGAGTTCTTCCTGTCCTGAAGGCTGGCGAGCTGTTTTGCCAAAGACGAGTTCGTGAGGAGTGAACCCCGTTCCCTCGTGACGACTTGTGTTATACGAAAAAGCTGCCATTTCTAGGAATTCGTCCCAGTCGTGATGCTTGTCTACATACTGTTTGAGGTACTCGGCTAACACATGGTGAGAGCGTTCTATCGACCCGTTTGTCTGCGGGTGGTAAGCGGTAGTTTTATACTGTTTTATGCGGAATTTACGAGCTATATTTCTCATAAGAGAGCTACAAAAGTTTGACCCTTGGTCTGTCAACACAGCCTTGGGTGCTCCGAATCTGGACACGAACGCTTTAGTAAATGCATCGGCTATATCCATGGACGTAGTAGCTTTAAGCGGTACGGCTAAAGAATATTTAGTTAGTAGGTCCTGAATGGTGAGGATATGCGTATGACCATTCTTAGTTATTGGCAACGGTCCTACTATGTCCATCGATATCTTGTCAAATGCGGCCCCTGGCGTATCGGTAATAACCATGGGCTGTTTAGTTTTGATCCTTACTAATTTTTTCAATTGGCAATTTCGGCAGTGTTGTATAAAGTCTTGGATATCTGTCTTCATATTTTTCCAAAAATAGTTATGCCGAATTCTTTTATAGGTTTTTGTGACACCCTTGTGTCCGCCTAGCATTGACTCGTGATTTTCGCTAATAATTTTTTTTATTTTATTTTCAGGTGGCACTTTGATCAGTTGACTGCAGGTCGTGACTCTTACAGGTAAGTTCGTTAGACTATTTTTTATTCTAGAAAGGACCTCGGCCCAAGAGATTGTATCGATTTTTTCCGTTTTTGCTATACTTATTGTTTTCATATTCAGTTCTTCTAGAACGGCTCTTAGAGAGTCTAAGGCCTCCGTAAGATCATCGATCGAGGCGTTGGCTCGCAGGTCTGCCTTGATTGGTAAGGCAATTAGTTTCTTTTTACCGTTAGTAATTACTTTGGCCCTGCAGAGATGCAAATCGCGCAAAGTAGGTAATTTTTTTGATTCCTGCATGTCTTTTCCACCTGCGTCGATCGGTTGGCCTTTGGTAGTAACGAAATACACAAGGTTATCCTTTCGCATCGTTAGTCTGTCCCTAGTTTCAATGATTTCTAATGTTAAGGGGTCTTGGGGAGACTGTTCATATGGGACGGAGACCGGATCTACGATCTCCTCATCTGAGTCTGAGGTCTCGTCGTCGCTAGACCGTGTATCTTCCTCGCTATTCGCGAGCGGAACCTCCAAGGGAGCATCAGCCTCTAGGTCGTTTTCTTCATTGCTAAGTCTTTTATTATTCTCATCGTTATGGTTTTCTGATTCAGGAGGCTGTGCTGCAGAGGGTCCTCTCGACGGAGGAAAATCGAACAAGTCTGAATTACTACTTTCGCTGTCGCTTCTTCCCCGATTCGCTGGAGCGGTGAGTACAATTTCCTCTTTAATCGGTGGGTTTCGTGACAATGCGTCTGCGTTGCTATTAATTCGCCCCGGCTTGTAAACTATTTTGTACTGATAATTGGCTAATTTCAGTCGCCAATGGACCAGCCTGTTTGCGGGATCTTTGACCGAGTGTAACCATACTAGTGGCTTGTGGTCAGTGACAAGTAAGAATTCTCTTCCGTATACATAGTGTCGAAATTGAGCTACGGCGTATACAATTGCCAGAAGCTCTTTCTCTATTGTTGAATAATTCTCTTCCGCTTTGGAGAGAGTACGAGAAGCGTATGATATTGGTCGATCTTTTCCTACCTCTCCTTGACTGATTACCGCGCCTATAGCGGTGTTCGAGGCGTCGGTCGTAATGATGAATGTTTGAGTGAAATCGGGATGCTGAAGGACAGGGGCATTACAGAGTGCCTCTCGTAATGTTTCGAAGGCCTGCTCCTGTGCGTCAGTCCACTTAAATATTGACTCTTTCTTTAAGAGCTGAGTCATTGGCTTTGCAATGCCTGAAAAATTCTCAATGAAACGACGGTAGTATCCTGCTAATCCGAGGAATTGCTTTATCCTTTTCTGGTTAGTAGGTCTTGGGTATTTTCGGATTGATTCCAATTTACCAGGATCGGGCTTGACACCGTTCTCGCTGATGACATGCCCCAAGTAAGCGACTTCTTTCCGAAGAAATTCACATTTGTCTGGTTGGAGTTTGAGGTTAGCGCTTCGGAGTCTCTGAGCGAGTTTTTTAAATTTGATTTCATGTTCGCGGAGAGAACTAGCGTAGATGACTATGTCATCCAGATAGACGAAGAGCTCGATTCCTTGTAAACCACACAACACTCTGTCCATGAGGCGCTGAAATGTTGCGGGTGCGTTTTTCAGCCCGAATGGCATTCTTTTTAATTGATAATGCCCGAAAGGGGTAGAGAACGCAGTTTTGTGAGCATCGTCCGGGTGAACTTCTATTTGGTGGAAGCCACTCGCTAAGTCGAAGACTGAGAAGTACTTAGCGCTTCCTAGTTGGTCGAGTATTTCCGTAATGTTCGGTAGGGGGTAAGCGTCTCCAATCGTTTTCTCGTTGAGATTACGGTAATCTATTACCATTCGCCATCTGGGGTTACCGTGGGAATCAGCCTTTTTGGGCACTATCCAAAGTGGCGAGCTGTAAGGCGAGTTGGAAGGCTTTATTATTTCCCCGTTTATCAGATCCGTTATGTTCTTTGTGATTTCATCTTTATGTGCTGGGGGAAAACGATACTGTCGCGTGAACACCGGTTGTTCATCTGTAGTCGCGATTTTATGCTCTATGGCGTTTGTCGATCCCAAAAATGTACCGGGTATGTGAAATAAATCGTTATTCTCGGTTATTAGGGTTAAAATGCTTTCGTGCTCTTCATTGTTGAGATGGTCCAGCCGGAGGAGTTTTATGGTTTCCGCGACTTTGTCCCGTGGGTCGATAAGGTTAGCGGTGAGCGTACGTGCCATGGGGTCCTGTCTAGTCATTTCACGAAGGGGTGCATTTTGCTCGTGGCTGTCATCCCCTACCCGATTCTGAACACAGAGCTCGAACGCCTCTAGGGTCACCGTCGGAACGGCGAGCTCGATGTCCTTGTCGGTCGTATTGTATGCTTTCAAGCAGGCTACACCCTGAACGTTGGTCACGATGGCTTCTCCCGCGTATATCCCTTCGCCCAGATTAAGACGAGGAACGTATCCTTCTTTTACTTCCGTGTTCCGGACTCTAATTTGAAAAACACAACCCGATCTACCAGGGAGTTTGATTTTATTCGAATTTTTAAACGCGATCTGGTGGTTTCCCCAGCTTACAATTTCTTTTTCCCAATCAATCGCGGCTCTGTTCTGTCCATAAAATTCTGATCCCAAAATTGCGGCTTGTGAGATAGGGAAATCGTTGCCAACAACGTGAAATTCAGATCTCGTCCCCATAATTTCGATATTCGTTCTCCCGGTCGTAATACCAAGGGGTTCCTTTGAAATCCCTTGTAATTTTAGCAAAGATAATTCGTCTATTTGGACGTCCGGGTTGAGAGCTTGTTTCTTTATTAAATTTGGGTCGGATCCCGAATCCACTAAAAACTCGCTTTTTTGCTTGAGTTCCGGGGCCTCGACATCAATTATGGGAATGAACGAATTCCGGCTCAATCGAACGTTGGCATGTTTGACGATTCGCTGCTGGGTTGCGGGTCCTGCTGGTCTTGGGCCAGCGTCGTCCGCAGTGGGTGCTCGGTGGTTTTCTCCGACCGTCCCGCACCCGAGTTTGGCGGTCGCGAGTTCCCGTTTCCCGCGTTCCTATTTTCGTCGTTTTTACGCTTAAAGCATTGTTCTCGAGTATGCCCCGTCTTGCTGCAGTAGTCGCATACTGCGCCTTTGGTAGTTTCGCGCCTTTTATTGCTTCGCTCTGGCCGTAGCTCTGGTTTTTTGAGCCAGCATTTTTCGATCATGTGGCCTGGTTTGCCGCAATGCTCGCACGAGGGTTTATCGGTTGTCGAGATTCTCACCTGTACGGAGGGTGACGAGGGTTTTGAATCATGTCGTTTCGCGAAATGAGTTGTATCGCGCATAATTTCTTTCTCGACGCGAATTGCGGTTTCGTATGCGTTTGAGAGGTTATTATATCCTTCGAGTTTCAGGCGTAACCTAAAGTCTGGCGGAAGGCCGGCGAGGAAGCACAATAATGTTTCGTTTTCGAAGTACGCTAAGCGATCAGGTGTAAGGGGACCGAGATTTTTTGTTTCGCCTTCGAGGATTGCGCAGTGCAAATCCTTAACACGGCTAATATAGTCGATGGCGTGCTCGCCTTCTCTTTTAGCAATGTTACCGAGTTCGCCGCGGTATTGATTCACGGATTTTGACGCGCCGAAAATTGACTTTAGCTTGTCTACAAAGTCGTCGATCGTCGAGAAAAAGTTGTCCTCTATAGCGGTGTAGGCTCTTCCTCGTAATTTGTTCCGGAGAAGTTGCGTCAATGTGGGTTCGCACTCCCGAGGGAACATTTCTTTCAAGCGGTTGCACGCGCGTACGAATTTGAGAACTGGCGTGTTTTCACCGTCGAAAGTAGGCACAGATTCTAATGCTTCCTTGTAGGAGAGTCGTGGTGCTGCCGAGTCGTGTACTACAGGTGCGCGAGGAGGACTAACAGGAGGTGCCCGGGGCGACCGACCCGATTGTTGGCGCTGGATGTCGCGAATTTCGGCTAATTCGGTTTTATATGAGTTTAATTCGTGAATAAGTGTTTGTAGTGTGCTCATTATCGCACTTTCCCCTGAATGCGGGGCTGGTAAACTTGCGGCTCCGTCCATGGAAGCTTGATGTGCGGTAAGGCGTTCGGCTTGTTGTTTTTCGCGGTCGATATATTCGTCTTCGCGTTTTTGAAGTTGTTTATATTTGTATTCCGTGTCACGTTCACGTTCGAAAATACTTTTTTCTTGTTCAGCGAGTTGCTGCTGTTTTAAGATTAACTGATCCTGGAGGATCCTAAGTTCGTCCTCCGTTAGAGGTTTTTTCGATGAGCGTGTTTCCGGCATTTTTATTTATTTTATAAATTTTATAAAAGAGCTGAGGTTCGATATACAGCAGTGTATCCCACCGCTGTCACCAGAAATTTTGCTGTTACGTCCCGAGGAAGCGAGACGTTACAAACAAAGAGAAGGCTTCTGTTTAGGCGAGAATGTGCTCACCAGGGATTGAAGCCCTGCTGTTATCTCTTCCGCAGTTCCTTTATTTAGTAGAATTTGATTATCTAATCTTACCTTTTCCTTTTCAGGTGCAGGCAATCGTGGGAGACGGTTCGTGGTCAGGCGTAGCGGGTTTTGATTTCCACGTTATTCCAACGTAACGATGGGGATGTCGGTAGTCCGGCTGACAGGTCGGAGAGGTGCTTCGAGGACGAGTTCCTGGCGCGGACTGACGACGAAAATCAATTTCCTGATGCTTGCGTGAATGCGGCAGTCAGAGATGATGGTAGGTTTGCTGGACCTCTGATGTTTCGCGAATGCCGCGTCCGAAATTTGTTCGAGTTCGCGGTATAATTTAGGTTTCGAAGGCACGTTATGCCCGGTGACCGATTGTCCTTTTCCAAACGCGACGGCGATGGCTCGGCGGATTTGTCGTTTTACACCTCCTCGGCGTCTGCCCATTGAATGATTTCAAATAAATTTCAACGCCACATCGAGGTGAGTTTCGATTTATTCAGGAACTAGATGGGTCAAGATGGAGTTACTCAGCGTGCACGTTAAAGAGCACCGCAAGAGCTTGTAAGGAGGGTTTCGATGATCGTCAGCGTGCACGTTAGGAGAGCACAACGAAACGGTCAAAGTGGAATTTTGGTGTTTTTAGGAGGAATCAGCGTGCACGCTAGAGAGCACAACGAGATTCCACTGGTGCAGTAAGGAGGCCCGAAACTCCACTCGATGCAGATGTTCTATCGTGAGAATCGCGAGTGAGGGAATGACGGACTGAATAAAACACTGTTTTAATAGGTAAAATAAAAGTGTATTCAATGAAACTTGTTATTAAGGATTACAGAAACGTTACACGATTAAAAGAATCGCGGAGTAATTTACGTTTTACAATATATCGATGCGCGACATGTAAACGATACGACAACGGTCCGTCCGGCAGTTTCACCTTTAGTTCTTCACTCCGGTATGTACGCGGTACGAATATAATGTTCCGTTCGACAGAGGTTTGTTCCGTTCGGAGGTACGATGATTACTAGTGAGGGACCGATGTCGGAGGGTTTTATACCTTCTTTTGAGGTGCTGGTGGGGGTTTCGCCGTACACCGTAGAACAAAGGTCCATTGCTTATGCCTATGGTGAATAGAGGTTTATACCACTATCTTATCTACTTAGGGGTTAAATTACTCGATGCGGCGGCTTGCTACAAAGGTGAGCCGCCTTGTTTTGGTTAAGCGAGTTTTATTCTAGTATCTTATCTGCTTAGGGTTGAGTTACTCGGAGCGGCGGCTTGGTACAAAGGTGAGCCGCCTTGTTTTGGTTAAGCGAGTTTAATTCTAGTGTCTTATCTGCTTAGGGTCGAGTTACTCGGTGCGGCGGCTTGGTATAAAGGTGAGCCGCCTTGTTGGTATCGCCGATGGCTGATGTTATCCCCTGATGGCGAGTTGTCGTTGGTTGATAGTACCGACGGTCGGTGTTACCCTCCGATGGTAAGTTGTCGGTGGTTGATATTACCGACGGTCGATGTTACCTCTTGATGGTAAGTTATCGCCGGTTGATATTACCGACGGTCGGTGTTATCTTTCGATGGTAAGTTATCGCCGGTTGATGTTACCGACGGTCGATGTTACCTCTCGATGGTAAGTTATCGCCGGTTGATATTACCGACGGTCGATGTTACCTCTCGATGGTGAGTTATCGTCGGTTGATATTACCGACGGTCGATGTTACCCTTCGATGGTAATGTTACCGACAGTTGGTTTTTACCCATGTAAGGTAATGTATGCGTGCTGTGCGTGTTTGATAATATCTTGTATGCGTCGTCGTGAGGACGTAACAATGCATCGACGCGAGGACGTAACACGAGCGAACGAAACGCTCCAGGTCGCTGCAAGTGCATAGATTTCATGTTTCCCAGCGAATGTAAGCGTTTCGACGCAGATTGAGCGTCCTTCAACGCCTACAGCGATCTAGAAACCTCGATTCTCGTTTTCGGCGATTCGACGACTTGCGAGCGAACGAAACGCTCTAGGTCGCTGCAAGGGCATAGATTTCATGTATTTGAGTGAATGAAAGCGTTTCGACGCAGATTGAGCGTCCTGCAAGGCCTACAGCGAGCTAGAAACGTTGATTCTCGTTTTCGGCGCTTCGACGACTTGCGAGCGAACGAAACACTCTAGCTCGCTGCAAATGCATAGATTTCATGTATTTCAGCGAATGTAAGCGTTTCGACGCAGATTGAGCGTCCTGCAAGGCCTACAGCGAGCTAGAAACGTTGATTCTCGTTTTCGGCGATTCGACGACTTGCGAGCGAACGAAACGCTCTAGGTCGCTGCAAATGCATAGATTTCACGTATTTAAGCGAATGTAAGCGTTTCGACGCAGATTGAGAGTCCTGCAACGCCTACAGCGAGCTAGAAACGTCGATTCTAGGTTTCGGCGATTCGACGACCTGCGAGAGAACGAAACGCTCCAAGGCGATGCAAATGCATAGATTTCATGTATTCCAGCGAATGTAAGTGTTTCGACGCAGATTGAGGGTCCTGCAACGCCTACAGCGAGCTAGAAACGTCGATTCTCGGTTTCGACGATTCGACGACTTGGAGCGAACGAAACGCTCCAAGGCGCTGCAAATGCATAGATTTCATGTATTTCAGCGAATGTAAGCGTTTCGACGCAGATTGAGCGTCCTGCAACGCCTACAGCGAGATAGAAACGTCGATTCTCGGTTTCGGCGATTCGACGACTTGCGAGCGAACGAAACGCTCTAGGTCGCTGCAAATGCATAGATTTCATGTATTTAAGCGAATGTAAGCGTTTCGACGCAGATTGAGCGGCCTGCAACGCCTACAGCGAGCTAGAAGCGTTGATTCTCGTTTTCGGCGCTTCGACGACTTGCGAGCGAACGAAACGCTCCAGGTCGCTGCAAATGCATAGATTTCATGTTTCCCAGCGAATGTAAGCGTTTCGACGCAGATTGAGCGTCCTGCAACGCCTACAGCGATCTAGAAACCTCGATTCTCGTTTTCGGCGATTCGACGACTTGCGAGCGAACGAAACGCTCTAGGTCGCTGCAAGGGCATAGATTTCATGTATTTGAGTGAATGAAAGCGTTTCGACGCAGATTGAGCGTCCTGCAACGCCTACAGCGATCTAGAAACCTCGATTCTCGTTTTCGGCGATTCGACGACTTGCGTGCGAACGAAACGCTCTAGGTCGCTGCAAATGCATAGATTTCATGTATTCCAGCGAATGTAAGCGTTTCGACGCAGATTGAGGGTCCTGCAACGCCTACAGCGAGCTAGAAACGTCGATTCTCGGTTTCGGCGATTCGACGACTTGCGAGCGAACGAAACGCTCTAGGTCGCTGCAAGGGCATAGATTTCATGTATTTGAGTGAATGAAAGCGTTTCGACGCAGATTGAGCGTCCTGCAAGGCCTACAGCGAGCTAGAAACGTTGATTCTCGTTTTCGGCGCTTCGACGACTTGCGAGCGAACGAAACACTCTAGCTCGCTGCAAATGCATAGATTTCATGTTTCCCAGCGAATGTAATCGTTTCGACGCAGATTGAGCGTCCTGCAACGCCTACAGCGATCTAGAAACGTCGATTCTTGTTTTCGGCGATTCGACGACTTGCGAGCGAACGAAACGCTCTCGGTCGCTGCAAATGCATAGATTTCATGTATTTCAGTGAATGAAAGCGTCTCGACGCAGATTGAGAGTCCTGCAACGCCTACAGCGAGCTAGAAACGTCGATTCTCGGTTTCGGCGATTCGACGACTTGCGAGAGAACGAATCGCTCCAAGGCGTTGCAAATGGATAGATTTCATGTATTCCAGCGAATGTAAGCGTTTCGACGCAGATTGAGGGTCCTGCAACGCCTACAGCGAGCTAGAAACGTCGATTCTCGGTTTCGGCGATTCGACGACTTGGAGCGAACGAAACGCTCCAAGGCGCTGCAAATGCATAGATTTCATGTATTCCAGCGATTGTAAGCGTTTCGACGCAGATTGAGCGTCCTGCAACGCCTACAGCGAGCTCGAAACGTCGATTCTCGGTTTCGGCGATTCGACGACTTGCGAGCGAACGAAACGCTCTAGGTCGCTGCAAATGCATAGATTTAATGTTTGCCAGTGAATGTAATCGTTTCGACGCAGATTGAGCGTCCTGCAACGCCTACAGCGATCTAGAAACCTCGATTCTCGTTTTCGGCGATTCGACGACTTGCGAGCGAACGAAACGCTCTAGGTCGCTGCAAGGGCATAGATTTCATGTATTTGAGTGAATGAAAGCGTTTCGACGCAGATTGAGCGTCCTGCAACGCCTACAGCGATCTAGAAACCTCGATTCTCGTTTTCGGCGATTCGACGACTTGCGTGCGAACGAAACGCTCTAGGTCGCTGCAAATGCATAGATTTCATGTTATCCAGCGAATGTAAGCGTTTCGACGCAGATTGAGGGTCCTGCAACGCCTACAGCGAGCTAGAAACGTCGATTCTCGGTTTCGGCGATTCGACGACTTGCGAGCGAACGAAACGCTCCAAGGCGCTGCAAATGCATAGATTTCATGTATTTCAGCGAATGTAAGCGTTTCGACGCAGATTGAGCGTCCTGCAACGCCTACAGCGAGATAGAAACGTCGATTCTCGGTTTCGGCGATTCGACGACTTGCGAGCGAACGAAACGCTCTAGGTCGCTGCAAATGCATAGATTTCATGTATTTAAGCGAATGTAAGCGTTTCGACGCAGATTGAGCGGCCTGCAACGCCTACAGCGAGCTAGAAGCGTTGATTCTCGTTTTCGGCGCTTCGACGACTTGCGAGCGAACGAAACGCTCCAGGTCGCTGCAAATGCATAGATTTCATGTTTCCCAGCGAATGTAAGCGTTTCGACGCAGATTGAGCGTCCTGCAACGCCTACAGCGATCTAGAAACCTCGATTCTCGTTTTCGGCGATTCGACGACTTGCGAGCGAACGAAACGCTCTAGGTCGCTGCAAGGGCATAGATTTCATGTATTTGAGTGAATGAAAGCGTTTCGACGCAGATTGAGCGTCCTGCAACGCCTACAGCGATCTAGAAACCTCGATTCTCGTTTTCGGCGATTCGACGACTTGCGTGCGAACGAAATGCTCTAGGTCGCTGCAAATGCATAGATTTCATGTATTCCAGCGAATGTAAGCGTTTCGACGCAGATTGAGGGTCCTGCAACGCCTACAGCGAGCTAGAAACGTCGATTCTCGGTTTCGGCGATTCGACGACTTGCGAGCGAACGAAACGCTCCAAGGCGCTGCAAATGCATAGATTTCATGTATTTCCGCGAATGTAAGCGTTTCGACGCAGATTGAGCGTCCTGCAAGGCCTACAGCGAGCTAGAAACGTTGATTCTCGTTTTCGGCGCTTCGACGACTTGCGAGCGAACGAAACACTCTAGCTCGCTGCAAATGCATAGATTTCATGTTTCCCAGCGAATGTAATCGTTTCGACGCAGATTGAGCGTCCTGCAACGCCTACAGCGATCTAGAAACGTCGATTCTTGTTTTCGGCGATTCGACGACTTGCGAGCGAACGAAACGCTCTAGGTCGCTGCAAATGCATAGATTTCATGTATTCCAGCGATTGTAAGCGTTTCGACGCAGATTGAGCGTCCTGCAACGCCTACAGCGAGCTCGAAACGTCGATTCTCGGTTTCGGCGATTCGACGACTTGCGAGCGAACGAAACGCTCTAGGTCGCTGCAAATGCATAGATTTAATGTTTCCCAGTGAATGTAATCGTTTCGACGCAGATTGAGCGTCCTGCAACGCCTACAGCGATCTAGAAACCTCGATTCTCGTTTTCGGCGATTCGACGACTTGAGGGAGAACGAAACGCTCCAAGGCGCTGCAAATGCATAGATTTCATGTATTCCAGCGAATGTAAGCGTTTCGACGCAGATTGAGGGTCCTGCAACGCCTACAGCGAGCTAGAAACGTCGATTCTCGGATTCGACGACTTGAGGGAGAACGAAACGCTCTAGGTCGCTGCAAATGCATAGATTTCATGTATTTTGGTTGATGTAAGCGTTTCGACGCATATTGAGCGTCCTGCGACGCCTACAGCGAGCTAGAAACGTGGATTCTCGGTTTCGGCGATTCGACGACTTGCGAGCGAACGAAACGCTGTAGGTCGCTGCAAATGCATAGATTTCATGTATTTTAATGAATGAAAGCGCTTCGACGCAGATTGAGCGTCCGGCAACGCCTACAGCGAGCTAGAAACGTCGATTCTCGGTTTCGCCGATTCGACGATTTGCGAACGAACGAAACGTTCCAAGTCGCTTTAAATGCATAGCTTTCATGGATTTCAGCGAATGAAAGTGTTTCGACGCAGATTGAGCGTCCTGCAACGCCTACAGCAAGCTAGAAACGTCGTTCTCGGTTTCGGCGATTCGATGACTCGCGAGCGAACGAAACGCTCTAAGTCGCTGCAAATGCATAGATTTCTTGTATTTCGGTGAATGTAAACGTTTCGCCGCATATTGCGCGTCCTGCAACGCCTACAGCGAGCTTGAAACGTCGATTCTTGGTTTTGGCGATTCAACGACTCACTAACGAACGAAACGCTCTAGGTCGCTGCAAATGCATAGATTTCATGTATTTTGGTTGATGTAATCGTTTCGACGCAGATTGAGCGTCCTGCAACGCCTACAGCGAGATAGAAACGTCGATTCTCGGTTTCGGCGATTCGACGACTTGCGAGCGAACGAAACGCTCTAGGTCGCTGCAAATGCATAGATTTCATGTATTCCAGCGATTGTAAGCGTTTCGACGCAGATTGAGCGTCCTGCAACGCCTACAGCGAGCTCGAAACGTCGATTCTCGGTTTCGGCGATTCGACGACTTGCGAGCGAACGAAACGCTCTAGGTCGCTGCAAATGCATAGATTTAATGTTTCCCAGTGAATGTAATCGTTTCGACGCAGATTGAGCGTCCTGCAACGCCTACAGCGATCTAGAAACCTCGATTCTCGTTTTCGGCGATTCGACGACTTGAGGGAGAACGAAACGCTCCAAGGCGCTGCAAATGCATAGATTTCATGTATTCCAGCGAATGTAAGCGTTTCGACGCAGATTGAGGGTCCTGCAACGCCTACAGCGAGCTAGAAACGTCGATTCTCGGATTCGACGACTTGAGGGAGAACGAAACGCTCTAGGTCGCTGCAAATGCATAGATTTCATGTATTTTGGTTGATGTAAGCGTTTCGACGCATATTGAGCGTCCTGCGACGCCTACAGCGAGCTAGAAACGTGGATTCTCGGTTTCGGCGATTCGACGACTTGCGAGCGAACGAAACGCTGTAGGTCGCTGCAAATGCATAGATTTCATGTATTTTAATGAATGAAAGCGCTTCGACGCAGATTGAGCGTCCGGCAACGCCTACAGCGAGCTAGAAACGTCGATTCTCGGTTTCGCCGATTCGACGATTTGCGAACGAACGAAACGTTCCAAGTCGCTTTAAATGCATAGCTTTCATGGATTTCAGCGAATGAAAGTGTTTCGACGCAGATTGAGCGTCCTGCAACGCCTACAGCAAGCTAGAAACGTCGTTCTCGGTTTCGGCGATTCGATGACTCGCGAGCGAACGAAACGCTCTAAGTCGCTGCAAATGCATAGATTTCTTGTATTTCGGTGAATGTAAACGTTTCGCCGCATATTGAGCGTCCTGCAACGCCTACAGCGAGATAGAAACGTCGATTCTCGGTTTCGGCGATTCGACGACTTGAGAGCGAACGAAACGCTCCAAGGCGCTGCAAATGCATAGATTTCATGTATTCCAGCGACTGTAAGTGTTTCGACGCAGATTGAGCGTCCTGCAACGCCTACAGCGAGATAGAAACGTCGATTCTCGGTTTCGGCGATTCGACGACTTGAGAGCGAACGAAACGCTCCAAGGCGCTGCAAATGCATAGATTTCATGTATTCCAGCGACTGTAAGTGTTTCGACGCAGATTGAGCGTCCTGCAACGCCTACAGCGAGCTAGAAACGTCGATATTCGGTTTCGGCGATTCGACAACTTGCGAGCGAACGAAACGCTCTCGGTCGCTGCAAATGCATAGATTCAATGTTTCCCAGCGAATGTAAGCGTTTCGACGCAGATTGAGCGTCCTGCAACGCCTACAGCAATCTAGAAACGTCGATTCTCGTTTTCGGCGATTCGACGACTTGCGAGCGAACGAAACGCTCTAGGTCGCTGCAAATGCATAGATTTCATGTATTTCAGTGAATGATAGCGTTTCGACGCAGATTGAGCGTCTTGCAACGCCTACAGCGATCTAGTAACCTCGATTCTCGTTTTCGGCGATTCGACGACTTGCGTGCGAACGAAACGCTCTAGGTCGCTGCAAATGCATAGATTTCATATTATCCAGCGAATGTAAGCGTTTCGACGCAGATTGAGGGTCCTGCAACGCCTACAGCGAGCTAGAAACGTCGATTCTCGGTTTCGGCGATTCGACGACTTGCGAGCGAACGAACCGCTCCAAGGCGCTGCAAATGCATAGATTTCATGTATTTCAGCGAATGTAAGCGTTTCGACGCAGATTGAGCGTCCTGCAAGGCCTACAGCGAGCTAGAAACGTTGATTCTCGTTTTCGGCGCTTCGACGACTTGCGAGCGAACGAAACACTCTAGCTCGCTGCAAATGCATAGATTTCATGTTTCCCAGCGAATGTAATCGTTTCGACGCAGATTGAGCGTCCTGCAACGCCTACAGCGATCTAGAAACGTCGATTCTCGTTTTCGGCGATTCGACGACTTGCGAGCGAACGAAACGCTCTAGGTCGCTGCAAATGCATAGATTTCATGTATTTCAGTGAATAAAAGCGTTTCGACGCAAATTGAGAGTCCTGCAACGCCTACAGCGAGCTAGAAACGTCGATTCTCGGTTTCGGCGATTCGACGACTTGCGAGAGAACGAATCGCTCCAAGGCGTTGCAAATGGATAGATTTCATGTATTTCAGCGAATGTAAGCGTTTCGACGCAGATTGAGGGTCCTGCAACGCCTACAGCGAGCTAGAAACGTCGATTCTCGGTTTCGGCGATTCGACGACTTGGAGCGAACGAAACGCTCCAAGGCGCTGCAAATGCATAGATTTCATGTATTCCAGCGAATGTAAGCGTTTCGACGCAGATTGAGCGTCCTGCAACGCCTACAGCGAGATAGAAACGTCGATTCTCGTTTTCGGCGATTCGACGACCTGCGAGAGAACGAAACGCTCTAGGTCGCTGCAAATGCATAGATTTCATGTATTTCAGCGAATGTAAGCGTTTCGACGCAGGTTAAGCGTCCTGCAACGCCTACAGCGAGCTAGAAACGTCGATCCTCGGTTTCGGCGATTCGACGACTTGCGAGGGAACGAATCGCTCTAGGTCGCTGCAAATGCATAGATTTCATGTATTTAAGCGAATGTAAGCGTTTCGACGCAGATTGAGCGTCCTGCAACGCCTACAGCGAGCTAGAAACGTCGATTCTCGGTTTCGACGATTCGACGACTTGCGAGCGAACGAAACGCTCCAAGGCGCTGCAAATGCATAGATTTCATGTATTACAGCGAATGGAATCGTTTCGACGCAGATTGAGGGTCCTGCAACGCCTACGGCGAGCTAGAAACGTCGATTCTCGGTTTCGGCTATTCGACGACTTGCGAGCGAACGAAACGTTCCAAGTCGCTCCAAATGCATAGATTTCATTTATTTCAGCGAATGTAAGCGTTTCGACGCAGATTAAGCGTCTTGCAACGCCTACAGCGAGCTAGAAACGTCGATTCTTGGTTTCGCCGATTCGACTACTTGCGTGCGAACGAGACGCTCTAGGTCGCTGCAAACGAATAGATTTCATGTATTTCAGCGAATGAAAGCGTTTCGACGCAGATTGAGCGTCCGGCAACGCCTACAGCGAGCTAGAAACGTCGATTCTCGGTTTCGACGACTGGACGACTTGCGAACGAACGAAACGCTCTAGGTCGCTGCAAATGCATAGATTTCACGTAATTTGGTTAATGTAAGCGTTTCGACGCAGATTGAGCGTCCTTCAACGCATACAGCGAGCTAGAAACGGCGATTCTTGGTTTCGGTGATTCGACGACTTGCGAGCGAACGAAACGCTCTGTTACGTCCCGAGGAAGCGAGACGTTACCAACAAAGAGAAGGCTTCTGTTTAGGCGAGAATGTGCTCACCAGGGATTGAAGCCCTGCTGTTATCTCTTCCGCAGTTCCTTTATTTAGTAGAATTTAATTATCTAATCTTACCTTTTCCTTTTCAGGTGCAGGCAATCGTGGGAGACGGTTCGTGGTCAGGCGTAGCGGGTTTTGGTTTCCACGTTATTCCAACGTAACGATGGGGATGTCGGTAGTCCGGCTGACAGGTCGGAGAGGTGCTTCGAGGACGAGTTCCTGGCGCGGACTGACGACGAAAATCAATTTCCTGATGCTTGCGTGAATGCGGCAGTCAGAGATGATGGTAGGTTTGCTGGACCTCTGATGTTTCGCGAATGCCGCGTCCGAAATTTGTTCGAGTTCACGGTATAATTTAGGTTTCGAAGGCACGTTATGCCCGGTGACCGATTGTCCTTTTCCAAACGCGACGGCGATGGCTCGGCGGATTTGTCGTTTTACACCTCCTCGGCGTCTGCCCATTGAATGATTTCAAATAAATTTCAACGCCACATCGAGGTGAGTTTCGATTTATTCAGGAACTAGATGGGTCAAGATGGAGTTACTCAGCGTGCACGTTAAAGAGCACCGCAAGAGCTTGTAAGGAGGGTTTCGATGATCGTCAGCGTGCACGTTAGGAGAGCACAACGAAACGGTCAAAGTGGAATTTTGGTGTTTTTAGGAGGAATCAGCGTGCACGCTAGAGAGCACAACGAGATTCCACTGGTGCAGTAAGGAGGCCCGAAACTCCACTCGATGCAGATGTTCTATCGTGAGAATCGCGAGTGAGGGAATGACGGACTGAATAAAACACTGTTTTAATAGGTAAAATAAAAGTGTATTCAATGAAACTTGTTATTAAGGATTACAGAAACGTTACACGATTAAAAGAATCGCGGAGTAATTTACGTTTTACAATATATCGATGCGCGACATGTAAACGATACGACAACGGTCCGTCCGGCAGTTTCACCTTTAGTTCTTCACTCCGGTATGTACGCGGTACGAATATAATGTTCCGTTCGACAGAGGTTTGTTCCGTTCGGAGGTACGATGATTACTCCTGAGGGACCGATGTCGAAGGGTTTTATACCTTCTTTTGAGGTGCTGGTGGGGGTTTCGCCGTACACCGTAGGACAAAGGTCCATTGCTTATGCCTATGGTGAATAGAGGTTTATACCAATATCTTATCTACTTAGGGGTTAAATTACTCGATGCGGCGGCTTGCTACAAAGGTGAGCCGCCTTGTTTTGGTTAAGCGAGTTTTATTCTAGTATCTTATCTGCTTAGGGTTGAGTTACTCGAAGCGGCGGCTTGGTACAAAGGTGAGCCGCCTTGTTTTGGTTAAGCGAGTTTAATTCTAGTGTCTTATCTGCTTAGGGTCGAGTTACTCGGTGCGGCGGCTTGGTATAAAGGTGAGCCGCCTTGTTGGTATCGCCGATGGCTGATGTTATCCCCTGATGGCGAGTTGTCGTTGGTTGATAGTACCGACGGTCGGTGTTACCCTTCGATGGTAAGTTGTCGATGGTTGATATTACCGACGGTCGATGTTACCTCTTGATGGTAAGTTATCGCCGGTTGATATTACCGACGGTCGGTGTTACCTCTCGATGGTAAGTTATCGCCGGTTGATGTTACCGACGGTCGATGTTACCTCTTGATGGTAAGTTACCGACAGTTGGTTTTTACCCGTGTAAGGTAATGTATGCGTGCTGTGCGTGTTTGATAATATCTTGTATGCGTCGTCGTGAGGACGAAACAATGCATCGACGCGAGGACGTAACACAGCGAGCTTGAAACGTCGATTCTTGGTTTTGGCGATTCGACGACTCGATAACGAACGAAACGCTCTAGGTCGCTGCAAATGCATAGATTTCATGTATTTCAGTGAAAGAAAGCGTTTCGACGCATATTAAGCGTCCTGCAACGCCTACAGCGAGCTAGAAACGTCGATTCTCGGTTTCGGCGATTCGCCGACTTGCGAGCGAACGAAACGCTCTAGGTCGCTGCAAACGCATAGATTTCATGTATTTTAGCGAATGAAAGCGTTTCGACGCATATTAAGCGTCCTGCAACGCTTACAGTCAGCTAGAAACGTCGAATCTCGGTTTCGGCGATTCGACGACTTGCAAGCAAACGAAATGCTCCGAGTCGCTTCAAATGCATAGATTTCATGGATTTTAATGAATGAAAGCGCTTCGACGCATATTGAGCGTCCTGCAACGCCTGCAGCGAGCTAGAAATGTCGATTCTCGGTTTCGGTGATTCGACGACTTGCAAGCAAACGAAACGCTCCGAGTCGCTTCAAATGCATAGATTTCATGGATTTCAGTGAATGTAAGCGTTTCGACGCAGATTGAGCGTCCTTCAACGCCTACAGCGAGCTAGAAACGTCGATTCTTGGTTTCGGCGATTAGACGACTTGCGAGCGAACGAAACGCTCTAGCTCGTTGCAAATGCATAGATTTCATGTATTTTATCGAATGAAAGCGTTTCGACGCAGATTAAGCGTCCGGCAACGCCTACAGCGAGCTAGAAACGGCGAATCTCGGTTTCGGCGATTCGACGACTTGCAAGCAAACGAAAAGCTCCGAGTCGCTTCAAACGCATAGTTTTCATGGATTTTAGTAAATGTAAGCGTTTCCACGCATATTGAGCGTCCTGCAACGCCTACAGCGAGCTAGAAACGTTGATTCTTGGTTTCGGCGATTCGACGACTTGCGAGCGAACGAAACGCTCTAGCTCGTTGCAAATGCATAGATTTCATGTATTTTAGCGAATGAAAGCGTTTCGACGCAGATTGAGCGTCCGGCAACGCTTACAGCGAGCTAGAAACGTCGAATCCCGGTTTCGGCGATTCGACGACTCGCGAGCTGACGAAACGCTGCAGGTTGCTGCAAATGCATAGATTTCATGTATTTTAATGAATGAAAGCGTTTCGAGGCAGATTGAGCGTTCGGCAACGCCTACAGCGAGCTAGAAACGTCGATTCTTGGTTTCGGCGATTCGACGACTTGCGAGCGAACGAAACGCTCTAGCTTGTTGCAAATGCATAGATTTCATGTATTTTAGCGAATGAAAGCGTTTCAACGCATATTAAGCGTCCTGCAACGCCTACTGCGAGCTAGAAACGTCGATTCTCGGTTTCGCCGACTGGACGACTTGCGAACGAACGAAACGCTCTAGGTCGCTGCAAATGCATAGATTTCATGTATTTCAGTGAAAGAAAGCGATTCGACGCAGATTGAGCGTCCTGCAACGCCTACAGCGAGCTAGGAACGTCGATTCTCGGTTTCGCCGACTGGACGACTTGCGAACGAACGAAACGCTCTAGCTCGTTTCAAATGCATAGATTTCATGTAATTTAGCGAATGAAAGCGTTTCGACGCATATTAAGCGTCCTGCAACGCCTACAGCGAGCTAGAAACGTCGATTCTTGGTTTCGCCGATTCGACTACTTGCGTGCGAACGAGACGCTCTAGGTCGCTGCAAACGAATAGATTTCATGTATTTCAGCGAATGAAAGCGTTTCGACGCAGATTGAGCGTCCGGCAACGCCTACAGCGAACTAGAAACGTCGATTCTTGGTTTCGCCGATTCGACTACTTGCGTGCGAACGAGACGCTCTAGGTCGCTGCAAACGAATAGATTTCATGTATTTCAGCGAATGAAAGCGTTTCGACGCAGATTGAGCGTCCGGCAACGCCTACAGCGAGCTAGAAACGTCGATTCTCGGTTTCGACGACTGGACGACTTGCGAACGAACGAAACGCTCTAGGTCGCTGCAAATGCATAGATTTCACGTAATTTGGTTAATGTAAGCGTTTCGACGCAGATTGAGCGTCCTTCAACGCATACAGCGAGCTAGAAACGGCGATTCTTGGTTTCGGCGATTCGACGACTTGCGAGTGAACGAAACGCTCTAGCTCGTTGCAAATGCATAGATTTCATGTATTTTAGCGAATGAAAGCGTTTCAACGCATATTAAGCGTCCTGCAACGCCTAAAGCGAGCTAGAAACGTCGATTCTCGGTTTCGCCGACTGGACGACTTGCGAACGAACGAAACGCTCTAGGTCGCTGCAAATGCATATATTTCATGTATTTTGGTTAATGTGAGCGTTTCGACGCATATTGAGCGTCCTGCAACGCCTACAGCGAGCTAGAAACGTCGATTCTTGGTTTTGGCGATTCGACGACTCGCTAACGAACGAAACGCTCTAGGTCGCTGCAAATGCATAGATTTCATGTACTTCAGTGAAAGAAAGCGATTCGACGCAGATTGAGCGTCCTGCGACGCCTACAGCGAGCTAGAAACGTCGATTCTCGGTTTCGGCTATTCGACGACTTGCGAGCGAACGAAACGTTCCAAGTCGCTCCAAATGCATAGATTTCATTTATTTCAGCGAATGTAAGCGTTTCGACGCAGATTAAGCGTCTTGCAACGCCTACAGCGAGCTAGAAACGTCGATTCTTGGTTTCGCCGATTCGACTACTTGCGTGCGAACGAGACGCTCTAAGTCGCTGCAAATGCATAGATTTCTTGTATTTCGGTGAATGTAAACGTTTCGACGCATATTGAGCGTCCTGCAACGCCTACAGCGAGCTAGAAACGTCGATTTTCGGTTTCGGCGATTCGACGACTTGCGAGCGAACGAAACGCCCTAGGTCGCTGCAAATGCATAGATTTCATGTATTTTGGTTGATGTAAGCGTTTCGACGCATATTGAGCGTCCTGCAACGCCTGCAGCGAGCTTGAAACGTCGATTCTTGGTTTTGGCGATTCGACGACTCACTAACGAACGAAACGCTCTAGGTCGCTGCAAACGCATAGATTTTATGTATTTCAGCAAATGAAAGCGTTTCGACGCAGATTAAGCTTCCGACACCGCCTACAGCGAGCTAGAAACGTCGAATCCCGGTTTCGGCGATTCGACGACTTGCAAGCAAACGAAACGCTCCGAGTCGCTTTAAATGCATAGATTTCATGGATTTCAGCGAATGAAAGTGTTTTGACGCAGATTGAGCGTCCTGCAACGCCTACAGCGAGCTAGAAACGTCGATTCTCGGTTTCGGCGATTCGATGACTCGCGAGCGAACGAAACGCTCTAAGTCGCTGCAAATGCATAGATTTCTTGTATTTCGGTGAATGTAAACGTTTCGACGCATATTGAGCGTCCGGCAACGCCTACAGCAAGCTAGAAACGTCGATTCTCGGTTTCGGCGATTCGACGATTTGCGAACGAACGAAACGTTCCAAGTCGCTGCAAATGGATAGATTTCATGGATTTCAGTGAATGTAAGCGTTTCGACGCATATTGAGCGTCCTTCAACGCCTACAGCGAGCTAGAAACGTCGAATCTCGGTTTCGGCGATTCGACGACTTGCAAGCAAACGAAACGCTCCGAGTCGCTTTAAATGCATAGATTTCGTGGATTTCAGCGAATGAAAGTGTTTTGACGCAGATTGAGCGTCCTGCAACGCCTACAGCGAGCTAGAAACGTGGATTCTCGGTTTCGGCGACTCGACGACTTGCGAGCGAACGAAACGCTGTAGGTCGCTGAAAATGCATAGTGTTCATGTATGTCGTTCAATGTAAGCGTTTTGACGTAGATCGAGCGTCCTGCGACGCCTACAGCAAGCTTCAAACGTCGATTCATGGTTTTGGCGATTCGACGACTCGCGAGCGAACGAAACGCTCTAGCTCGGTGCAAATGCATAGATTTCATGTATTTTAGCGAATGAAAGCGTTTCGACGCATATTAAGCGTCCTGCAACGCCTACAACGAGCTAGAAACGTCGATTCTCGGTTTCGGCGATTCGACGACTTGCGAGCGAACGAAACGCTCTAGGTCGCTGCAAACGCATAGATTTCGTGTATTTCATCGAATGAAAGCGTTTCGACGCAGATTAAGCTTCCGACAACGCCTACAGCGAGCTAGAAACGTCGAATCCCGGTTTCGGCGATTCGACGACTCGCGAGCGGACGAAACGCTGCAGGTTGCTGCAAATAATGCATAGATTTCATGTATTTTAATTAATGAAAGCGTTGCGACGCAGATTGAGCGTTCGGCAACGCCTACAGCCAGCTAGAAACGTCGAATCTCGGTTTCGGCGATTCGACGACTTGCAAGCAAACGAAACGCTCCGAGTCGCTTTAAATGCATAGATTTCATGGATTTCAGCGAATGAAAGTGTTTCGACGCAGATCGAGCGTCCTGCAACGCCTACAGCGAGCTAGAAACGTCGTTCTCGGTTTCGGCGATTCGATGACTCGCGAGCGAACGAAACGCTCTAAGTCGCTGCAAATGCATAGACTTCTTGTATTTCGGTGAATGTAAACGTTTCGACGCATATTGCGCGTCCTTCAACGTCTACAGCGAGCTGGAAACGTCGATTCTTGGTTTCGGCGATTCGACGACTTGCGAGCGAACGAAACGCTCTAGGTCGCTGCAAACGCAAAGATTTCATGTATTTCAGCAAATGAAAGCGTTTCGACGCAGATTAAGCTTCCGACAACGCCTACAGCGAGCTAGAAACGTCGAATCCCGGCATCGGCGATTCGACGACTTGCAAGCAAACGAAACGCTCCGAGTCGCTTTAAATGCATAGATTTCATGGATTTCAGCGAATGAAAGTGTTTTGACGCAGATTGAGCGTCCTGCAACGCCTACAGCGAGCTAGAAACGTCGATTCTCGGTTTCGGCGATTCGATGACTTGCGAGCGAACGAAACGCTCTAGGTCGCTGCAAACGCATAGATTTCATGTATTTCAGCAAATGAAAGCGTTTCGACGCAGATTAAGCTTCCGACAACGCCTACAGCGAGCTAGAAACGTCGAATCCCGGCATCGGCGATTCGACGACTTGCAAGCAAACGAAACGCTCCGAGTCGCTTTAAATGCATAGATTTCATGGATTTCAGCGAATGAAAGTGTTTTGACGCAGATTGAGCGTCCTGCAACGCCTACAGCGAGCTAGAAATGTCGATTCTCGGTTTCGGCGATTCGATGACTCGCGAGCGAACGAAACGCTCTAAGTGGCTGCAAATGCATAGATTTCTTGTATTTCGGTGAATGTAAACGTTTCGACGCATATTGAGCGTCCTGCAACGCCTACAGCGAGCTAGAAACGTCGATTTTCGGTTTCGGCGATTCGACGACTTGCGAGCGAACGAAACGCCCTAGGTCGCTGCAAATGCATAGATTTCATGTATTTTGGTTGATGTAAGCGTTTCGACGCATATTGAGCGTCCTGCGACGCCTACAGCGAGCTAGAAACGTGGATTCTCGGCTTCGGCGATTCGACGACTTGCGAGCGAACGAAACGCTGTAGCCCCTCCGCGGGACTGCCACCTTGATCGTGGTGGAGGGGCTTGTGTGTCCTTGTGATCTACCAAGCTATGCCAGCGGGGGCTTCGGCCCCTGGCAGGGTTTCCCATGCTGGATTGGTTGGTAGTGAAGGACCAGACTAAGAGCAGTCTATGGGGAGCAGCCCTCGGTAAAAAGCCGAAATCTTGCGATGTTAGCTACCGTGTCCAGAAGATGTATGGCTCCCCGTTAGAGAGTCTCAAACGGGGCCCTCCAGATACCAGGCGCCCTCTGGTTGTATCTAGCCTTCCTGTGGCATGCCGGCTCTGCTTCAGGTGACCCACTCTCCGAGCACTCTCGTGGGACCTTCATATGAATTCCTCTAAAAAACAACCCAAAAGTTCTGAGGCGTCCTCCTCACTAAACAAGGACCTTGGCGATATAGATCTCTTCCAAGTGCATACGCGATACTTCATAATTCAAATGACAACTGGAAATTTCGATACTGTCAGTCCGTTTCTCATTGATCGTATTCTTTCAGGTGCTATTGGTAAGGCAAAAAGCGTTAGCAAAACTCGAGATGGCCTGATGGTAGAGGTCGAGGATACGAAACAGGCTTCCCTACTCTCTAAAATGAAAACTTTCGGGCAATTCGCCGTTACGGTCTCACCGCATAGAACGTTGAATACTAGCAAGGGTAGAGTCACATGTAAAGACCTGATGATTTGTTCTACAGATGAGATTCTCGAAAACCTTTCGTCTCAAGGCGTAATTGCAGTCAGAAGATTAACAAGGATGATAAACGGCACACGCTCGGAAACTGCAACCCACATTCTAACATTCGATCGTCCTGATTTGCCGAAAAAGATTAAAGTAGGATATCTGTCTGTACCTGTGACTCTGTGGATCCCCGCCCCGCTTCGCTGCTTCAAATGTCACCGATTTGGTCATCTCTCAGCCTCCTGTGAAAATCCCGAAATCTGTGCTTGTGGGAAACCCCCTCACAGCTCGATGTCTTGCCCAACTGAACAGTTTTGCGTCAATTGTACTGGGTCTCACTCAAGCAGGTCAACTCAGTGTCCGATCTTTAAGCTGGAAGCTGCTATACAAAAATTAAAAACAATGAGTCGTCTTTCTTACCCAGAAGCGAAACGGCGTATTTGCATAAACTCTCACCCATCAACTGTTTCATATGCATCTGTTACTGCAAGCACCCCTGCTGTCCAAAATACATTTAACGTCCAAGAACTGGTCGAGGCGCTTGTCCCACAACTATGTCGTGCCCTCGGTCTATCGAATAAATCACCAACTGTTGAATCTCCTGTCGCACGTCCTGCAACCGCTTCTCTTCTAAACAACCCTATTCCAACATCCGTCCTTCGCCAAAAAGCAACCGAAAAGAAGGTAGAAAAACTTGTCTTTGACATATCTAATGATGCTGAAGCGACCGATAAATATAAGAACGGTGATAAAAAGGAAGCACGACACAAATATAAGCTTAAACGTAACAAGTCGTCCATAAATACTTCTTCAGCCACATCTATGGCTTCAGCTACTGATGAACCCGATGTAGTCGATAGCAATAGCTCAACAGGTAAATCAACGCCTGCGAAAAAAAGACACGGTCATAGAAAAATTGACTTAGACAACCAATCATCCTCTGACATCGAGGATGATGGTGTCCAGATGGAGACACTCTTTGATACACATCCCCGCAGCAATAAGCCACCTCTCAGAAAGTTTCAGCCGAAGCCCCCTGACACATGAACCTCATTCAGTGGAATTGCAACGGAATTGTTTCACGATTGCCTGAACTACAGCTTATAGCCAAGAAATATGCTCCTACTGTGATAGCGCTACAGGAAACACACCTCTCTCCATTTAAGCCTTTTTCCCTCCGAAACTATACGGTTTTCCGAAAAGATGTCCATTCGAACACTGTCGCGAAGGGAGGAGTTGCAATTATGACTAATAAAAATATCCCGTCAACTCCGATAAATCTCAATTGCGATCTTCAGGCAGTTGCCGTACAAGTATATCTGCCGTATCGGATGACTTTATGCAGTCTATACCTTCCAAACCGCAACTGGGATCATACATCGCTAGCAAACCTGATCGGTCAGCTACCTCCACCAATAATTGTCATGGGTGACTTCAACTCGAATAACACCCTATGGGGCTCAAAATTTACAGACACACAAGGTCGAAAAGTAGCAAAAATATTAGATGACTACAATCTAGTAATCCTGAACTCTGGATCAGATACCCATTATATATCTGCTTCTGGTACCTTCTCAATAATTGACATCACCTTTTGCAGCCCTGAAACAGCCCAGAAGTTACACTGGGGGGTGTTAGACGATTTATATGGAAGTGATCACTATCCCATAATGATCAGAGATCCTAAACGTAATCCACCAGTACACAGACACGCAAAGTGGAAACTTGAATCAGGCGATTGGGAGTCCTTTCGTAAAATTATATCTTTACCTAACGAGTTGAAACCATCAGTAGATGAATCATGTGATGAGATCACTGAAGCAATCTCTCGAGCAGCGAACAAAACAATACCAATCTCCAATGGGCCAACTAGACACAATCGCGTCTCGTGGTGGAATAAAAACCTTTCTATACTTGTCCAACGGAAAAAGGCTGCTTTAAAAACTTTCAAGGAAAATCCTACCACAGAAAATCACATCCGATTCAAACAGTGCAGGTCGCTGACTCGTCGGGAAATCAGGGAAGCAAAACGAACATCATGGAAGAAATTTGTGTCAAATATAAACATGTCGACCAACGTATCTGAAGTCTGGCGGAAAGTACGCACAATATCTGGAAGATCAACACCTTTTCAACTGCCGACACTCGTGGTAAACGATGTCTTGATTGAGAATCCTCAAGACGTAGCAGAACATCTCGCTATCCACTTCGAATCAATAAGCGGGAATAATACTTACGACCCCGACTTCTTGCAAGTAAAGGAAAGCCTTGAGATTCCTTTAGATTTCACGTCACCAGTAGATTTAGCGTATAATGCTCAACTCACAATGGATGAGCTAGAAAATGCCCTACGACGAGCAAAAAACTCTGCACCAGGAATTGATAACATTCCAGCAGCAATGCTGCAAAACCTACCTGCATCTGAAAAGACTAAATTGCTGAGATTCTTCAACCAAATTTGGGAACAATCGTCGTATCCAACAAAATGGAGAAAGGCTGTTGTCATACCTATACTGAAGGCAGGAAAAAATTGCAAAGATCCTGCAAATTATCGGCCGATCTCCTTGACATGTTGCCTAAGTCGTATACTAGAAAATATGATCAACTACAGGCTTATGTGGTTCCTAGAAACGGAAAAGCTGATAGCAAAAGAGCAATGTGGTTTTCGAAAGTTTCACTCAACAGCAGACAGCCTGGTAAACCTGGAGAACGCCATCCAAAATGCTTTCATAAAACAGGAACAACTAGTAGCAGTATTTTTTGATATCGAAAAAGCATTTGATACAACTTGGCGATATGGAATACTTCAGCAACTATATAATTGGGGTATACGTGGAACACTGCCAAAATTCATAGAAAGTTTCCTGAGGGACCGGTTTTACGCTGTGCGTATAAACGACACATACTCCGAGACATATACACAAAACAACGGTGTCCCGCAAGGATCGCCGATTAGTGTTACATTATTTTTGATCGCTATTAATAGACTCCTAAACTCGATCCCAGCATGTGTCAGAAGAGTCGCCTACGTCGATGACTTAGTCATTTATAGTGCTGATAAAAATATAACCACAATCAAACATGAACTGCAAAGAGCTATAGATCGGCTAGAGGAAATAGCTCGTAAAAGAGGTTTTCGCCTCTCTACAAGCAAATCTTTATGCGTTCATTACACAAGAGCTCGGAAGCCAGATGGCACACCTCAACTCTATCTCAGGGGCGAAGTAATGAGAGTGGAAAGAAATGCGAAATTTCTAGGAGTTAATTTTGACGAGAGGCTCAATTGGAAAATTCACATGAACGAACTCGTAGCCAAAAGTGAACAAACGATTAACCTCATACGCTGTTTGGCTAATATTAACTGGGGATCGGAACGCGAAACGCTCCTGGAACTGTATAGATCCTTAGTGCTATCAAAACTCGACTACGGGGCGATCGTGTATGGCTCAGCAAAAAAAACACAACTCGCGAAACTTGACACCATACATTCTTCCGCGTTACGACAAGCCATAGGCGCTTTCAAGACTAGCCCGACAGCCAGTATATGTTGCGACGCGGGTTTTCCACCACTGCACATACGCCGAACTGAACTGGGATTAAGATACGCGGCCAAAACTAGAGCGAAGAGAAATCATCTTAACTATAATATGTTCATATACCCACAATGGAGTGAAATATATTCAAGAAGGCCACTGGCGACGCGCCCACTATCGATACGTGTAAGTGAATATCTCCGAAAATGCAACTGCAAGCTACCTAATGTCTATCCATATAGTTTTAATAAATTTCCAGTCTGGCTAACACCAAAGACTGAATGCCGTATAGATCTTACCGAAAATAAGAAAAATAGCACACCTTCGATCGTATATATCACAGAATTCCAAAGAATTCTCGAAGAATATAGTGACGCAATGAAGCTTTTCACGGACGGATCAAAAAATGACAGCGGAGTTGGCTGTGCTGTCATAACACACGGTAAGGCTCGACGGTGGTCGCTAAACCACTCAGCTAGTATATATACGGCCGAGATGTATGCTGTACACGAAGCATTAAAGATTGCCTTAGAACTCCCGGGAAAAGGGAAACCAATATTAATCTGTACAGATTCGTTAAGCACCATACAGAGCATTGAAAACAAATACACAAACGACCCGCTTCTAAAGCTGATAATAGATAACCTATGGCTGCTACATGAGAGAGAGCATAAGGTGACTTTTATCTGGACACCAGGACACGCTGGTATCAGGGGAAATACAGAAGCCGATAAAGAAGCAAAAATAGCAGCTACGGAAACAAGCGGCCCACATACAATGTCGCAAGTAGATGATCTACTAATAGAAATAAAGCACATGGCACAAAATAAATGGCAATCAGAATGGAATAGTATGCCTACCAAGCTAAGAGAGATAAAACCAAAAGTACAAAAATGGGAGATGCCGAGAAGTCTATCCCGAAGAGAAACAGTGACCCTGACTAGGTTACGAATAGGGCACACGAGGCTGACACACAGCTACCTATTCAGACTAGAACCCCGAGCGATCTGCGACACATGTCATACCTCAATAACAATAAAACATCTATTGGAAGAATGCGTGAAATACAAAATGAAGCGGCAGGAACTCAGAATGGAAAAAAAACTGGAATTTATATTAGGAAATAAAAGAGAAAATATTATAAAAATAATTAAATTCTGCAAAGAAACGAAACTGATAAACGAGGTATAAAATTAAATAAAATTAAATAACTTATACAACATGACATAACATACCAAAGAAATATGTATTTGGTGTAAATACGTGGATATGTACATAAAAGTAAATCTGCACACACATGAGCATATATATGTAGAGAAGGGGGGAGAGATTATAATACGTGAAGCAGAGCAAAGAATGAGTCAGAGCTACTTTTAGTATATTAATCCACCTTTACTACTATTATTATTACTACCATTATTATTATTATTATTATTATTGTTAATATTATTATTACCTTGTCAATGCGTACATACTGTGACGGAAAGCTAACTAGAAGTGGAACGGCAAATGACCAGCAGAAGTCGACGCCGGATTAAAAAAAAAAAAAAAAAAAAAAAACGCTGTAGGTCGCTGCAAATGCATAGATTTCATGTATTTTAATGAATGAAAGCGCTTCGACGCAGATTGAGCGCTTACATTCACTGAAATCCATGAAATCTATCCATTTGCAGCGACTTGGAACGTTTCGTTCGTTCGCAGGTCGTCGAATCGCCGAAACCGAGAATCGACGTTTCTAGCTCGCTGTAGGCGTTGCAGGACCCTCAATCTGCGTCGAAACGCTTACATTCGCTGGAATACATGAAATCTATCCATTTGCAACGCCTTGGAGCGATTCGTTCTCTCGCAAGTCATCGAATCGCCGAAACCGAGAATCGACGTTTCTAGCTCGCTGTAGGCGTTGCAGGACTCTCAATTTGCGTCGAAACGCTTTTATTCACTGAAATACATGAAATCTATGCATTTGCAGCGACCTAGAGCGTTTCGTTCGCTCGCAAGTCGTCGAATCGCCGAAAACGAGAATCGAGGTTTCTAGATCGCTGTAGGCGTTGCAGGACGCTCAATCTGCGTCGAAACGCTTACATTCGCTGGGTAACATGAAATCTATGAACTTGCAGCGACCTGGAGCGTTTCGTTCGCTCGCAAGTCGTCGAAGCGCCGAAAACGAGAATCGACGTTTCTAGATCGCTGTAGGCGTTGCAGGACTCTCAATCTGCGTCGAAACGCTTACATTCGCTTAAATACATGAAATCTATGCATTTGCAGCGACCTAGAGCGTTTCGTTCGCTCGCAAGTCGTCGAATCGTCGAAACCGAGAATCGACGTTTCTAGCTCGCTGTAGGCGTTGCAGGACCCTCAATCTGCGTCGAAACGCTTACATTCGCTGGAATACATGAAATCTATGCATTTGCATCGCCTTGGAGCGATTCGTTCTCCCTCAAGTCGTCGAATCGCCGAAACCGAGGATCGACGTTTCTAGCTCGCTGTAGGCGGTGCAGGACGCTCAATCTGCGCCGAAACGCTTACATTCTCTGTAATACATGAAATCTATGCATTTGCAGCGCCTTGGAGCGTTTCGTTCTCCCTCAAGTCGTCGAATCGCCGAAACCGAGAATCGACGTTTCTATCTCGCTGTAGGCGTTGCAGGACGCTCAATCTGCGTCGAAACGCTTACATTCGCTGGAATACATGAAATCTATGCATTTGCAGCGCCTTGGAGCGTTTCGTTCGCTCGCAAGTCGTCGAAGCGCCGAAAACGAGAATCAACGTTTCTAGATCGCTGTAGGCGTTGCAGGACGCTCAATCTGCGTCGAAGCGCTTACATTCGCTGGGAAACATTAAATCTATGCATTTGCAGCGACCTAGAGCGTTTCGTTCGCTCGCAAGTCGTCGAAGCGCCGAAAACGAGAATCAACGCTTCTAGCTCGCTGTAGGCGTTGCAGGCCGCTCAATCTGCGTCGAAACGCTTACATTCGCTTAAATACATGAAATCTATGCATTTGCAGCGACCTAGAGCGTTTCGTTCGCTCGCAGGTCGTCGAATCGCCGAAACCGAGAATCGACGTTTCTATCTCGCTGTAGGCGTTGCAGGACGCTCAATCTGCGTCGAAACGCTTACATTCGCTGGAATACATGAAATCTATGCATTTGCAGCGCCTTGGAACGTTTCGTTCGCTCCAAGTCGTCGAATCGCCGAAACCGAGAATCGACGTTTCTAGCTCGCTGTAGGCGTTGCAGGACTCTCAATTTGCGTCGAAACGCTTTTATTCACTGAAATACATGAAATCTATGCATTTGCAGCGACCTAGAGCGTTTCGTTCGCACGCAAGTCGTCGAATCGCCGAAAACGAGAATCGACGTTTCTAGATCGCTGTAGGCGTTGCAGGACGCTCAATCTGCGTCGAAACGATTACATTCACTGGGAAACATGAAATCTATGCATTTGCAGCGAGCTAGAGTGTTTCGTTCGCTCGAAAGTCGTCGAAGCGCCGAAAACGAAAATCAACGTTTCTGGCTCGCTGTAGGCCTTGCAGGACGCTCAATCTGCGTCGAAACGCTTACATTCGCTTAAATACATGAAATCTATGCATTTGCAGCGACCTAGAGCGATTCGTTCCCTCGCAAGTCGTCGAATCGCCGAAACCGAGGATCGACGTTTCTGGCTCGCTGTAGGCGTTGCAGGACGCTCAATCTGCGTCGAAACGCTTTCATTCACTCAAATACATGAAATCTATGCCCTTGCAGCGACCTAGAGCGTTTCGTTCTCCCGCAGGTCGTCGAATCGCCGAAAACGAGAATCGAGGTTTCTAGCTCGCTGTAGGCGTTGAAGGACGCTCAATCTGCGTCGAAACGCTTACATTCGCTGGGAAACATGAAATCTATGCATTTGCAGCGACCTGGAGCGTTTCGTTCGCTCGCAAGTCGTCGAAGCGCCGAAAACGAGAATCAACGCTTCTAGCTCGCTGTAGGCGTTGCAGGCCGCTCAATCTGCGTCGAAACGCTTACATTCGCTTAAATACATGAAATCTATGCATTTGCAGCGACCTAGAGCGTTTCGTTCGCTCGCAAGTCGTCGAATCGCCGAAACCGAGAATCGACGTTTCTATCTCGCTGTAGGCGTTGCAGGACGCTCAATCTGCGTCGAAACGCTTACATTCGCTGAAATACATGAAATCTATGCATTTGCAGCGCCTTGGAGCGTTTCGTTCGCTCCAAGTCGTCGAATCGCCGAAACCGAGAATCGACGTTTCTAGCTCGCTGTAGGCGTTGCAGGACCCTCAATCTGCGTCGAAACGCTTTCATTCGCTTAAATACATGAAATCTATGCATTTGCAGCGACCTAGAGCGTTTCGTTCGCTCGCAGGTCGTCGAATCGCCGAAACCGAGAATCGACGTTTCTATCTCGCTGTAGGCGTTGCAGGACGCTCAATCTGCGTCGAAACGCTTACATTCGCTGAAATACATGAAATCTATGCATTTGCAGCGAGCTAGAGTGTTTCGTTCGCTCGCAAGTCGTCGAAGCGCCGAAAACGAGAATCAACGTTTCTAGCTCGCTGTAGGCCTTGCAGGACGCTCAATCTGCGTCGAAACGCTTACATTCGCTGAAATACATGAAATCTATGCATTTGCAGCGCCTTGGAGCGTTTCGTTCGCTCGCAAGTCGTCGAATCGCCGAAACCGAGAATCGACGTTTCTAGCTCGCTGTAGGCGTTGCAGGACCCTCAATCTGCGTCGAAACGCTTACATTCGCTGGATAACATGAAATCTATGCATTTGCAGCGACCTAGAGCGTTTCGTTCGCACGCAAGTCGTCGAATCGCCGAAAACGAGAATCGAGGTTTCTAGATCGCTGTAGGCGTTGCAGGACGCTCAATCTGCGTCGAAACGCTTTCATTCACTCAAATACATGAAATCTATGCCCTTGCAGCGACCTAGAGCGTTTCGTTCGCTCGCAAGTCGTCGAATCGCCGAAAACGAGAATCGAGGTTTCTAGATCGCTGTAGGCGTTGCAGGACGCTCAATCTGCGTCGAAACGCTTACATTCGCTGGGAAACATGAAATCTATGCACTTGCAGCGACCTGGAGCGTTTCGTTCGCTCGCAAGTCGTCGAAGCGCCGAAAACGAGAATCAACGCTTCTAGCTCGCTGTAGGCGTTGCAGGCCGCTCAATCTGCGTCGAAACGCTTACAATCGCTGGAATACATGAAATCTATGCATTTGCAGCGCCTTGGAGCGTTTCGTTCGCTCTCAAGTCGTCGAATCGCCGAAACCGAGAATCGACGTTTCTATCTCGCTGTAGGCGTTGCAGGACGCTCAATCTGCGTCGAAACGCTTACATTCGCTTAAATACATGAAATCTATGCATTTGCAGCGACTGTTACGTCCCGAGGAAGCGAGACGTTACCAACAAAGAGAAGGCTTCTGTTTAGGCGAGAATGTGCTCACCAGGGATTGAAGCCCTGCTGTTATCTCTTCCGCAGTTCCTTTATTTAGTAGAATTTAATTATCTAATCTTACCTTTTCCTTTTCAGGTGCAGGCAATCGTGGGAGACGGTTCGTGGTCAGGCGTAGCGGGTTTTGGTTTCCACGTTATTCCAACGTAACGATGGGGATGTCGGTAGTCCGGCTGACAGGTCGGAGAGGTGCTTCGAGGACGAGTTCCTGGCGCGGACTGACGACGAAAATCAATTTCCTGATGCTTGCGTGAATGCGGCAGTCAGAGATGATGGTAGGTTTGCTGGACCTCTGATGTTTCGCGAATGCCGCGTCCGAAATTTGTTCGAGTTCACGGTATAATTTAGGTTTCGAAGGCACGTTATGCCCGGTGACCGATTGTCCTTTTCCAAACGCGACGGCGATGGCTCGGCGGATTTGTCGTTTTACACCTCCTCGGCGTCTGCCCATTGAATGATTTCAAATAAATTTCAACGCCACATCGAGGTGAGTTTCGATTTATTCAGGAACTAGATGGGTCAAGATGGAGTTACTCAGCGTGCACGTTAAAGAGCACCGCAAGAGCTTGTAAGGAGGGTTTCGATGATCGTCAGCGTGCACGTTAGGAGAGCACAACGAAACGGTCAAAGTGGAATTTTGGTGTTTTTAGGAGGAATCAGCGTGCACGCTAGAGAGCACAACGAGATTCCACTGGTGCAGTAAGGAGGCCCGAAACTCCACTCGATGCAGATGTTCTATCGTGAGAATCGCGAGTGAGGGAATGACGGACTGAATAAAACACTGTTTTAATAGGTAAAATAAAAGTGTATTCAATGAAACTTGTTATTAAGGATTACAGAAACGTTACACGATTAAAAGAATCGCGGAGTAATTTACGTTTTACAATATATCGATGCGCGACATGTAAACGATACGACAACGGTCCGTCCGGCAGTTTCACCTTTAGTTCTTCACTCCGGTATGTACGCGGTACGAATATAATGTTCCGTTCGACAGAGGTTTGTTCCGTTCGGAGGTACGATGATTACTGCTGAGGGACCGATGTCGGAGGGTTTTAAACCTTCTTTTGAGGTGCTGGTGGGGGTTTCGCCGTACACCGTAGGACAAAGGTCCATTGCTTATGCCTATGGTGAATAGAGGTTTATACCACTATCTTATCTACTTAGGGGTTAAATTACTCGATGCGGCGGTTTGCTACAAAGGTGAGCCGCCTTGTTTTGGTTAAGCGAGTTTTATTCTAGTATCTTATCTGCTTAGGGTCGAGTTACTCGGTGCGGCGGCTTGGTATAAAGGTGAGCCGCCTTGTTGGTATCGCCGATGGCTGATGTTATCCCCTGATGGCGAGTTGTCGTTGGTTGATAGTACCGACGGTCGGTGTTACCCTTTGATGGTAAGTTGTCGGTGGTTGATATTACTGACGGTCGATGTTACCTCTCGATGGTAAGTTATCGCCGGTTGATATTACCGACGGTCGGTGTTACCTCTCGATGGTAAGTTATCGCCGGTTGATGTTACCGACGGTCGGTGTTACCTCTCGATGGTAAGTTATCGCCGGTTGATGTTACCGACGGTCGATGTTACCTCTCGATGGTAAGTTATCGCCGGTTGATATTACCGACGGTCGATGTTACCCTTCGATGGTGATGTTACCGACAGTTGGTTTTTACCCATGTAAGGTAATGTACGCGTGCTGTGCGTGTTTGATAATATCTTGTATGCGTCGACGTGAGGACGTAACAATGCATCGACGCGAGGACGTAACACGTCCCCCCTTTTTGTCGATCGTAGTGCCTAGGCTCTACGAACGACCGGCGAAAAGCCTATCGGAGAGCTCGGCGTCGATGCCCGATAATCTCGTGGTGTCCTTTGGCGGGAGGTTTGGATAGTTTTCCACCTCCAGTGATGATATCGGTACTGGATCGGTGTTCTGTGGGGGCTGCTCGGTGTCGGTGCTCCGGTGTCTATCCATTTCTCGCCGGTGTGCCAGGGTGACGAGGAGGTTGGTTATGGAACTCCATAGTGCCCCGAGCAGGTAGATGCTCCATCCGTATAATGTGTGTAGGGCATAACCGTGTATGCATGTATCGATCGTGAGTTTTATCAGCCTTGCAACCAGGAAGATTCCGATGATTCCCGCACTAGCAGTGCCGAATTGGAGGAAACCGGTCCATAGTCGTTTTGCTGCATTTCCGGCAATGTGGTCGAGCGTCTTTTCGTCGAGAAGGCCTTGAAGTGATATTGCTCCCGGAGGGATGTTGCACCCACTGGAGCCGCGTGCCAGGTTATTTAACACGGCGGGTTTCTCTGCAGGGAACATTATTCGGTCCCGTAGTTTCTCGATGTCTGTTTCGGTGTAGATTCCACTCGATGCTAGATTGCCAGGAGATTCGTATTTCCACGTTGGTTTTGAGAGTGGTTGTAGGTTTTGTGGTGGCAATACTTCGATAGGGTGTGGGGTGAGGCGATACCATGCTCCTTCCAGGTGGTATTGCGTAGGCAGAACAGGGTCGCACTCGATTTGGGTTGCTGACCTGAGTAGTATCCGCGATGTTGTTGATAAGAAGAAGGAGGTGTTCCTGTATGTTACAGGGAGCTCGTGATAGCAGGCCTCAGTTTTCCGAAGTTTGCACTCCACCGGGATGCACTTCACGATGTGGGCCACTTCTCCGGCGATGACAGCCATGTATCCGGGCCCCTTCATCACCGTGTGTGCGAACCTCTCAGGTAGCAGGGCAGCAGTCGAGAGCGCGTTTTGAAGGACTTGCTTCTCTATGCCGCATCGCTGGACGAGGATGTCTCGGTATAGTGTCTTCATTTGTCCTCGTACGTGTTTTTCCACATACACAAACTTTGAATTTATGTACGTGAAAATATCCAGGTTATTGACGGATACCCTCTTGTGGGTGATAGGTGACTGCCCTTTGCTCGTCTCCAAGATAAATATCTTGGGGTGTTCTGTGCTGATGAGGGTGTATCCGCAGGTGTGGATTGAGTATTTTGACTGTTTGGCCAGGGCGAATGTTGTTGCCTGGGTGTTAAGAGTATAAATTTCCGGTGATTCGATTCCCTCCTCGGTGGCTTTTAATTTTGTTGCCATTCCCTCGTACAGGACGTCGTACCGGTTGAGTCCACAGGTGTCCGTGGGTGCTGCCTTCCAGAAGGCGCTGTGCCCCTCATTGTCCGTGCAATGTTCATCGGTCAAGGTGCACTGTGTTCCGGATGGTAAGATGATCTTGTTCTGTTCCAGGTTGACAGTCGCCTTGTAATTGTAGATAGCGACTTCGACGGCGGCGGTGATGAAAACTTTGCTCCAAGTCCCGTACGGATCGCTGTACTGGATGCCTTCGCAATTTCCGTCGTGGTCCAAAGATCCTCCCATGGTGACGGAGCGGTAGGTCGTGGAGTTTTGTCGGAGACCGATTAGTTCGGCGGTAAAGCTGAGTTTAATCATCCCGGAATCTTGCAGGCGGAGGCAAGCCTTCTCGTCCAAGTCCAGGAGGTACACCTGGCGGCCTCCTTGCACAGCCGAGTTGTGGGATCCCATGCCACAGTGTGTTATAGTGCGGTCTATTTGGACCTTGCATTGTATCACATTGACGTTGTCGAAGTGTGATAATTGCAGTAGTTGGATATATATGTTCGTTGGTGTAGGCTCAGGTACAGGGATGTTGCAGTCGCCGACCCCGTTGAGCGATATTGTCGTTATGTTCAGGGACGAACCTCCACAGTCGTATCCGATAAGGGACGTGGACTGGTGGATGAGGAGGCTAATTGCTACCAGAAGCAGTAGTGTTGCCATGGTCCTCCTCCTGCAACATATATGGTTTCGCCCTGAGTTTGGTTAGGCGGAGCTTATTTGTATGGACGATCTTGCGCCGCCCTTTATAATTTAAGACGACGTTGCCTCCAGACAGAACTTCGATTACTTCGAAAGGTTCCGTATACTGATCGGCGAATTTTCCGATCCGTGGTTCTTTTAGCACGAGTACGGTGTCGCCAACTCCGAAATGTTGTGGGTTAATATGTTGATCGTAATAGTTTTTCGATCGATTCTTCGCCTGATTGAGGTTTTCGGCGGCCAGTTCCTGGAGTCCATGTATCTTCTCGAAGAGCCTCTCCAAGTAGTCTGCGTAGGTGTCGTCTGCTTCCCTGAGTTCTTCCTGTCCGGAAGGCTGGCGAGCTGTTTTGCCAAAGACGAGTTCGTGAGGAGTGAACCCCGTTCCCTCGTGACGGCTTGTGTTATACGAAAAAGCTGCCATTTCTAGGAATTCGTCCCAGTCGTGATGCTTGTCTACATACTGTTTGAGGTACTCGGCTAACACATGGTGAGAGCGTTCTATCGACCCGTTTGTCTGCGGGTGGTAAGCGGTAGTTTTATACTGTTTTATGCGGAATTTACGAGCTATATTTCTCATAAGAGAGCTACAAAAGTTTGACCCTTGGTCTGTCAACACAGCCTTGGGTGCTCCGAATCTGGACACGAACGCTTTAGTAAATGCATCGGCTATATCCATGGACGTAGTAGCTTTAAGCGGTACGGCTAAAGAATATTTAGTTAGTAGGTCCTGAATGGTGAGGATATGCGTATGACCATTCTTAGTTATTGGCAACGGTCCTACTATGTCCATCGATATCTTGTCAAATGCGGCCCCTGGCGTATCGGTAATAACCATGGGCTGTTTAGTTTTGATCCTTACTAATTTTTTCAATTGGCAATTTCGGCAGTGTTGTATAAAGTCATGGATATCTGTCTTCATATTTTTCCAAAAATAGTTATGCCGAATTCGTTTATAGGTTTTTGTGACACCCTTGTGTCCGCCTAGCATTGACTCGTGATTTTCGCTAATAATTTCTTTTATTTTATTTTCAGGTGGCACTTTGATCAGTTGACTGCAGGTCGTGACTCTTACAGGTAAGTTCGTTAGACTATTTTTTATTCTAGAAAGGACCTCGGCCCAAGAGATTGTGTCGATTTTTTCCGTTTTTGCTATACTTATTGTTTTCATATTCAGTTCTTCTAGGACGGCTCTTAGAGAGTCTAAGGCCTCCGTAAGGTCATCGATCGAGGCGTTGGCTCGCAGGTCTGCCTTGATTGGTAAGGCAATTAGTTTCTTTTTACCGTTAGTAATTACTTTGGCCCTGCAGAGATGCAAATCGCGCAAAGTAGGTAATTTTTTTGATTCCTGCATGTCTTTTCCACCTGCGTCGATCGGTTGGCCTTTGGTAGTAACAAAATACACAAGGTTATCCTTTCGCATCGTTAGTCTGTCCCTAGTTTCAATGATTTCTAATGTTAAGGGGTCTTGGGGAGACTGTTCATACGGGACGGAGACCGGATCTACGATCTCCTCATCTGAGTCTGAGGTCTCGTCGTCGCTAGACCGTATATCTTCCTCGCTATTCGCGAGCGGAACCTCCGAGGGAGCATCAGCCTCTAGGTCGTTTTCTTCACTGCTAAGTCTTTTATTATTCTCATTGTTATGATTTTCTGATTCAGGAGGTTGTGCTGCAGAGGGTCCTCTCGATGGAGGAAAATCGAACAAGTCTGAATTACTACTTTCGCTGTCGCTTCTTCCCCGATTCGCTGGAGCGGTGAGTACAATTTCCTCTTTAATCGGTGGGTTTCGTGACAATGCGTCTGCGTTGCTATTAATTCGCCCCGGCTTGTAAACTATTTTGTACTGATAATTGGCTAATTTCAGTCGCCAATGGACCAGCCTGTTTGCGGGATCTTTGACCGAGTGTAACCATACTAGTGGCTTGTGGTCAGTGACAAGTAGGAATTCTCTTCCGTATACATAGTGTCGAAATTGAGCTACGGCGTATACAATTGCCAGAAGCTCTTTCTCTATTGTTGAATAATTCTCTTCCGCTTTGGAGAGAGTACGAGAAGCGTATGATATTGGTCGATCTTTTCCTACCTCTCCTTGACTGATTACCGCGCCTATAGCGGTGTTCGAGGCGTCGGTCGTAATGATGAATGGTTGAGTGAAATCGGGATGCTGAAGGACAGGGGCATTACAGAGTGCCTCTCGTAATGTTTCGAAGGCCTGCTCCTGTGCGTCAGTCCACTTAAATATTGACTCTTTCTTTAAGAGCTGGGTCATTGGCTTTGCAATGCCTGAAAAATTCTCAATGAAACGACGGTAGTATCCTGCTAACCCGAGGAATTGCTTTATCCTTTTCTGGTTAGTAGGTCTTGGGTATTTTCGGATTGATTCCAATTTACCAGGATCGGGCTTGACACCGTTCTCGCTGATGACATGCCCCAAGTAAGCGACTTCTTTCCGAAGAAATTCACATTTGTCTGGTTGGAGTTTGAGGTTAGCGCTTCGGAGTCTCTGAGCGAGTTTTTTAAATTTGATTTCATGTTCGCGGAGAGAACTAGCGTAGATGACTATGTCATCCAGATAGACGAAGAGCTCGATTCCTTGTAAACCACACAACACTCTGTCCATGAGGCGCTGAAATGTTGCGGGTGCGTTTTTCAGCCCGAATGGCATTCTTTTGAATTGATAATGCCCGAAAGGGGTAGAGAACGCAGTTTTGTGAGCATCGTCCGGGTGAACTTCTATTTGGTGGAAGCCACTCGCTAAGTCGAAGACTGAGAAGTACTTAGCGCTTCCTAGTTGGTCGAGTATTTCCGTAATGTTCGGTAGGGGGTAAGCGTCTCCAATCGTTTTCTCGTTGAGATTACGGTAATCTATTACCATTCGCCATCTGGGGTTACCGTGGGAATCAGCCTTTTTGGGAACTATCCAAAGAGGCGTGCTGTAAGGCGAGTTGGAAGGCTTTATTATTTCCCCGTTAATCAGATCCGTTATGTTCTTTGTGATTTCATCTTTATGTGCTGGGGGAAAACGATACTGTCGCGTGAACACCGGTTGTTCATCTGTAGTCGCGATTTTATGCTCTATGGCGTTTGTCGATCCCAAAAATGTACCGGGTATGTGAAATAAATCGTTATTCTCGGTTATTAGGGTTAAAATGCTTTCGTGCTCTTCATTGTTGAGATGGTCCAGCCGGAGGAGTTTTATGGTTTCCGCGACTTTATCCCGTGGGTCGATAAGGTTAGCGGTGAGCGTACGTGCCATGGGGTCCTGTCTAGTCATTTCACGAAGGGGTGCATTTTGCTCGTGGCTGTCATCCCCTGCCCGATTCTGAACACAGAGCTCGAACGCCTCTAGGGTCACCGTCGGAACGGCGAGCTCGATGTCCTTGTCGGTCGTATTGTATGCTTTCAAGCAGGCTACACCCTGAACGTTGGTCACGATGGCTTCTCCCGCGTATATCCCTTCGCCCAGATTAAGACGAGGAACGTATCCTTCTTTTACTTCCGTGTTCCGGACTCTAATTTGAAAAACACAACCCGATCTACCAGGGAGTTTGATTTTATTCGAATTTTTAAACGCGATCTGGTGGTTTCCCCAGCTTACAATTTCTTTTTTCCAATCGATCGCGGCTCTGTTTTGTCCATAAAATTCTGATCCCAAAATTGCGGCTTGTGAGATAGGGAATTCGTTGCTAACAACGTGAAATTCAGATCTCGTCCCCATAATTTCGATATTCGTTCGCCCGGTCGTAAATACCGGTTCCTTTGAAATCCCTTGTAATTTTAGCAAAGATAATTCGTCTATTTGGACGTCCGGGTTAAGAGCTTGTTTCTTTATTAAATTTGGGTCGGATCCCGAATCCACTAAAAACTCGCTTTTTTGCTTGAGTTCCGGGGCCTCGACATCAATTATGGGAATGAACGAATTCCGGCTCAATCGAACGTTGGCATGTTTGACGATTCGCTGCTGGGTTGCGGGTCCTGCTGGTCTTGGGCCAGCGTCGTCCGCAGTGGGTGCTCGGTGGTTTTCTCCGACCGTCCCGCACCCGAGTTTGGCGGTCGCGAGTTCCCGTTTCCCGCGTTCCTATTTTCGTCGTTTTTACGCTTAAAGCATTGTTCTCGAGTATGCCCCGTCTTGCTGCAGTAGTCGCATACTGCGCCCTTGGTAGTTTCGCGCCTTTTATTGCTTCGCTCTGGCCGTAACTCTGGTTTTTTGAGCCAGCATTTTTCGATCATGTGGCCTGGTTTGCCGCAATGCTCGCACGAGGGTTTATCGGTTGTCGAGATTCTCACCTGTGCGGAGGGTGACGAGGGTTTTGAATCTTGTCGTTTCGCGAAATGAATTGTATCGCGCATAATTTCTTTCTCGACGCGAATTGCGGTTTCGTATGCGTTTGAGAGGTTATTATATCCTTCGAGTTTCAGGCGTAACCTAAAGTCTGGCGGAAGGCCGGCGAGGAAGCACAATAATGTTTCGTTTTCGAAGTACCCTATGCGATCAGGTGTAAGGGGACCGAGATTTTTTGTTTCGCCTTCGAGGATTGCGCAGTGCAAATCCTTAACACGGCTAATATAGTCGATGGCGTGCTCGCCTTCTTTTTTAGCAATGTTACCGAGTTCGCCGCGGTATTGATTCACGGATTTCGACGCGCCGAAAATTGACTTTAGCTTGTCTACAAAGTCGTCGATCGTCGAGAAAAAGTTGTCCTCTATAGCGGTGTAGGCTCTTCCTCGTAATTTGTTCCGGAGGAGTTGCGTCAATGTGGGTTCGCACTCTCGAGGGAACATTTCTTTCAAGCGGTTGCACGCGCGTACGAATTTGAGAACTGGCGTGTTTTCACCGTCGAAAGTAGGCACAGATTCTAATGCTTCCTTGTAGGAGAGTCGTGGTGCCGCCGAGTCGTGTACTACAGGTGCGCGAGGAGGACTAACAGGAGGTGCCCGGGGCGACCGACCCGATTGTTGGCGCTGGGTGTCGCGAATTTCGGCTAATTCGGTTTTATATGAGTTTAATTCGTGTATAAGTGTTTGTAGTGTGCTCATTATCGCACTTTCCCCTGAATGCGGGGCTGGTAAACTTGCGGCTCCGTCCATGGAAGCTTGATGTGCGGTAAGGCGTTCGGCTTGTTGTTTTTCGCGGTCGATATATTCGTTTTCGCGTTTTTGAAGTTGTTTATATTTGTATTCCGTGTCACGTTCACGTTCGAAAATACTTTTTTCTTGTTCAGCGAGTTGCTGCTGTTTTAAGATTAACTGATCCTGGAGGATCCTAATTTCGTCCTCCGTTAGAGGTTTTTTCGATGAGCGTGTTTCCGGCATTTTTATTTATTTTATAAATTTTATAAAAGAGCTGAGGTTCGATATACAGCAGTGTATCCCACCGCTGTCACCAGAAATTTTTGCTGTTACGTCCCGAGGAAGCGAGACGTTACCAACAAAGAGAAGGCTTCTGTTTAGGCGAGAATGTGCTCACCAGGGATTGAAGCCCTGCTGTTATCTCTTCCGCAGTTCCTTTATTTAGTAGAATTTAATTATCTAATCTTACCTTTTCCTTTTCAGGTGCAGGCAATCGTGGGAGACGGTTCGTGGTCAGGCGTAGCGGGTTTTGGTTTCCACGTTATTCCAACGTAACGATGGGGATGTCGGTAGTCCGGCTGACAGGTCGGAGAGGTGCTTCGAGGACGAGTTCCTGGCGCGGACTGACGACGAAAATCAATTTCCTGATGCTTGCGTGAATGCGGCAGTCAGAGATGATGGTAGGTTTGCTGGACCTCTGATGTTTCGCGAATGCCGCGTCCGAAATTTGTTCGAGTTCACGGTATAATTTAGGTTTCGAAGGCACGTTATGCCCGGTGACCGATTGTCCTTTTCCAAACGCGACGGCGATGGCTCGGCGGATTTGTCGTTTTACACCTCCTCGGCGTCTGCCCATTGAATGATTTCAAATAAATTTCAACGCCACATCGAGGTGAGTTTCGATTTATTCAGGAACTAGATGGGTCAAGATGGAGTTACTCAGCGTGCACGTTAAAGAGCACCGCAAGAGCTTGTAAGGAGGGTTTCGATGATCGTCAGCGTGCACGTTAGGAGAGCACAACGAAACGGTCAAAGTGGAATTTTGGTGTTTTTAGGAGGAATCAGCGTGCACGCTAGAGAGCACAACGAGATTCCACTGGTGCAGTAAGGAGGCCCGAAACTCCACTCGATGCAGATGTTCTATCGTGAGAATCGCGAGTGAGGGAATGACGGACTGAATAAAACACTGTTTTAATAGGTAAAATAAAAGTGTATTCAATGAAACTTGTTATTAAGGATTACAGAAACGTTACACGATTAAAAGAATCGCGGAGTAATTTACGTTTTACAATATATCGATGCGCGACATGTAAACGATACGACAACGGTCCGTCCGGCAGTTTCACCTTTAGTTCTTCACTCCGGTATGTACGCGGTACGAATATAATGTTCCGTTCGACAGAGGTTTGTTCCGTTCGGAGGTACGATGATTACTGCTGAGGGACCGATGTCGGAGGGTTTTATACCTTCTTTTGAGGTGCTGGTGGGGGTTTCGCCGTACACACGTAGGACAAAGGTCCATTGCTTATGCCTATGGTGAATAGAGGTTTATACCACTATCTTATCTACTTAGGGGTTAAATTACTCGATGCGGCGGCTTGCTACAAAGGTGAGCCGCCTTGTTTTGGTTAAGCGAGTTTTATTCTAGTATCTTATCTGCTTAGGGTCGAGTTACTCGGTGCGGCGGCTTGGTATAAAGGTGAGCCGCCTTGTTGGTATCGCCGATGGCTGATGTTATCCCCTGATGGCGAGTTGTCGTTGGTTGATAGTACCGACGGTCGGTGTTACCCTTTGATGGTAAGTTGTCGGTGGTTGATATTACTGACGGTCGATGTTACCTCTCGATGGTAAGTTATCGCCGGTTGATATTACCGACGGTCGGTGTTACCTCTCGATGGTAAGTTATCGCCGGTTGATGTTACCGACGGTCGGTGTTACCTCTCGATGGTAAGTTATCGCCGGTTGATGTTACCGACGGTCGATGTTACCTCTCGATGGTAAGTTATCGCCGGTTGATATTACCGACGGTCGATGTTACCCTTCGATGGTGATGTTACCGACAGTTGGTTTTTACCCATGTAAGGTAATGTACGCGTGCTGTGCGTGTTTGATAATATCTTGTATGCGTCGACGTGAGGACGTAACAATGCATCGACGCGAGGACGTAACACGACCTAGAGCGATTCGTTCCCTCGCAAGTCGTCGAATCGCCGAAACCGAGGATCGACGTTTCTAGCTCGCTGTAGGCGTTGCAGGACGCTTAACCTGCGTCGAAACGCTTACATTCGCTGAAATACATGAAATCTATGCATTTGCAGCGACCTAGAGCGTTTCGTTCTCTCGCAGGTCGTCGAATCGCCGAAACCTAGAATCGACGTTTCTAGCTCGCTGTAGGCGTTGCAGGACGCTTAATCTGCGTCGAAACGCTTACATTCGCTTAAATACATGAAATCTATGCATTTGCAGCGACCTGGAGCGTTTCGTTCGCTCGCAAGTCGTCGAATCGCCGAAACCGAGAATCGACGTTTCTAGCTCGCTGTAGGCGTTGCAGGACCCTCAATCTGCGTCGAAACGCTTACATTCGCTGGAATACATGAAATCTATCCATTTGCAACGCCTTGGAGCGATTCGTTCTCTCGCAAGTCGTCGAATCGCCGAAACCGAGAATCGACGTTTCTAGCTCGCTGTAGGCGTTGCAGGACTCTCAATCTGCGTCGAAACGCTTTCATTCACTGAAATACATGAAATCTATGCATTTGCAGCGACCTAGAGCGTTTCGTTCGCTCGCAAGTCGTCGAATCGCCGAAAACGAGAATCGACGTTTCTAGATCGCTGTAGGCGTTGCAGGACGCTCAATCTGCGTCGAAACGATTACATTCGCTGGGAAACATGAAATCTATGCATTTGCAGCGAGCTAGAGTGTTTCGTTCGCTCGCAAGTCGTCGAAGCGCCGAAAACGAGAATCAACGTTTCTAGCTCGCTGTAGGCCTTGCAGGACGCTCAATCTGCGTCGAAACGCTTACATTCGCTGGAATACATGAAATCTATGCATTTGCAGCGCCTTGGAGCGTTTCATTCGCTCGCAAGTCGTCGAATCGCCGAAACCGAGAATCGACGTTTCTAGCTCGCTGTAGGCGTTGCAGGACCCTCAATCTGCGTCGAAACGCTTACATTCGCTGGAATACATGAAATCTATGCATTTGCAGCGACCTAGAGCGTTTCGTTCGCACGCAAGTCGTCGAATCGCCGAAAACGAGAATCGAGGTTTCTAGATCGCTGTAGGCGTTGCAGGACGCTCAATCTGCGTCGAAACGCTTTCATTCACTCAAATACATGAAATCTATGCCCTTGCACCGACCTAGAGCGTTTCGTTCGCTCGCAAGTCGTCGAATCGCCGAAAACGAGAATCGAGGTTTCTAGATCGCTGTAGGCGTTGCAGGACGCTCAATCTGCGTCGAAACGCTTACATTCGCTGGGAAACATGAAATCTATGCATTTGCAGCGACCTGGAGCGTTTCGTTCGCTCGCAAGTCGTCGAAGCGCCGAAAACGAGAATCAACGCTTCTAGCTCGCTGTAGGCGTTGCAGGCCGCTCAATCTGCGTCGAAACGCTTACATTCGCTTAAATACATGAAATCTATGCATTTGCAGCGACCTAGAGCGTTTCGTTCGCTCGCAAGTCGTCGAATCGCCGAAACCGAGAATCGACGTTTCTATCTCGCTGTAGGCGTTGCAGGACGCTCAATCTGCGTCGAAACGCTTACATTCGCTGAAATACATGAAATCTATGCATTTGCAGCGCCTTGGAGCGTTTCGTTCGCTCCAAGTCGTCGAATCGTCGAAACCGAGAATCGACGTTTCTAGCTCGCTGTAGGCGTTGCAGGACCCTCAATCTGCGTCGAAACACTTACATTCGCTGGAATACATGAAATCTATGCATTTGCATCGCCTTGGAGCGTTTCGTTCTCTCGCAGGTCGTCGAATCGCCGAAACCTAGAATCGACGTTTCTAGCTCGCTGTAGGCGTTGCAGGACGCTCAATCTGCATCGAAACGCTTACATTCGCTGGAAAATATGAAATCTATGCATTTGCAGTGACCTAGAGCGTTTCGTTCGCACGCAAGTCGTCGAATCGCCGAAAACGAGAATCGACGTTTCTAGATCGCTGTAGGCGTTGCAGGACGCTCAATCTGCGTCGAAACGCTTACATTCGCTGAAATACATGAAATCTATGCATTTGCAGCGACCTGGAGCGTTTCGTTCGCTCGCAAGTCGTCGAAGCGCCGAAAACGAGAATCAACGCTTCTAGCTCGCTGTAGGCGTTGCAGGCCGCTCAATCTGCGTCGAAACGCTTACATTCGCTGGAATACATGAAATCTATCCATTTGCAACGCCTTGGAGCGATTCGTTCTCTCGCAAGTCGTCGAATCGCCGAAACCGAGAATCGACGTTTCTAGCTCGCTGTAGGCGTTGCAGGACTCTCAATCTGCGTCGAGACGCTTTCATTCACTGAAATACATGAAATCTGTGCATTTGCAGCGACCTAGAGCGTTTCGTTCGCTCGCAAGTCGTCGAATCGCCGAAAACGAGAATCGACGTTTCTAGATCGCTGTAGGCTTGCAGGACTCTCAATCTGCGTCGAAACGCTTACATTCGCTTAAATACATGAAATCTATGCATTTGCAGCGACCTAGAGCGTTTCGTTCGCTCGCAAGTCGTCGAATCGCCGAAACCGAGAATCGACGTTTCTATCTCGCTGTAGGCGTTGCAGGACGCTCAATCTGCGTCGAAACGCTTACATTCGCTGAAATACATGAAATCTATGCATTTGCAGCGCCTTGGAGCGTTTCGTTCGCTCGCAAGTCGTCGAAGCGCCGAAAACGAGAATCAACGCTTCTAGCTCGCTGTAGGCGTTGCAGGCCGCTCAATCTGCGTCGAAAGGCTTACATTCGCTGGAATACATGAAATCTATCCATTTGCAACGCCTTGGAGCGATTCGTTCTCTCGCAAGTCGTCGAATCGCCGAAACCGAGAATCGACGTTTCTAGCTCGCTGTAGGCGTTGCAGGACTCTCAATCTGCGTCGAGACGCTTTCATTCACTGAAATACATGAAATCTATGCATTTGCAGCGACCTAGAGCGTTTCGTTCGCTCGCAAGTCGTCGAATCGCCGAAAACGAGAATCGACGTTTCTAGATCGCTGTAGGCGTTGCAGGACGCTCAATCTGCGCCGAAACGATTACATTCGCTGGGAAACATGAAATCTATGCATTTGCAGCGAGCTAGAGCGATTCGTTCGCTCGCAAGTCGTCGAATCGCCGAAAACGAGAATCGACGTTTCTAGATCGCTGTAGGCTTGCAGGACTCTCAATCTGCGTCGAAACGCTTACATTCGCTTAAATACATGAAATCTATGCATTTGCAGCGACCTAGAGCGTTTCGTTCGCTCGCAAGTCGTCGAATCGCCGAAACCGAGAATCGACGTTTCTATCTCGCTGTAGGCGTTGCAGGACGCTCAATCTGCGTCGAAACGCTTACATTCGCTGAAATACATGAAATCTATGCATTTGCAGCGCCTTGGAGCGTTTCGTTCGCTCCAAGTCGTCGAATCGCCGAAACCGAGAATCGACGTTTCTAGCTCGCTGTAGGCGTTGCAGGACCCTCAATCTGCGTCGAAACGCTTACATTCGCTGGAATACATGAAATCTATCCATTTGCAACGCCTTGGAGCGATTCGTTCTCTCGCAAGTCGTCGAATCGCCGAAACCGAGAATCGACGTTTCTAGCTCGCTGTAGGCGTTGCAGGACTCTCAATCTGCGTCGAGACGCTTTCATTCACTGAAATACATGAAATCTATGCATTTGCAGCGACCTAGAGCGTTTCGTTCGCTCGCAAGTCGTCGAATCGCCGAAAACGAGAATCGACGTTTCTAGATCGCTGTAGGCGTTGCAGGACGCTCAATCTGCGTCGAAACGCTTTCATTCACTCAAATACATGAAATCTATGCCCTTGCAGCGACCTAGAGCGTTTCGTTCGCTCGCAAGTCGTCGAATCGCCGAAAACGAGAATCTAGGTTTCTAGATCGCTGTAGGCGTTGCAGGACGCTCAGTCTGCGTCGAAACGCTTACATTCGCTGGGAAACATGAAATCTATGCATTTGCAGCGACCTAGAGCGTTTCGTTCGCTCGCAAGTCGTCGAATCGCCGAAACCGAGAATCGACGTTTCTATCTCGCTGTAGGCGTTGCAGGACGCTCAATCTGCGTCGAAACGCTTACATTCGCTGAAATACATGAAATCTATGCATTTGCAGCGCCTTGGAGCGTTTCGTTCGCTCCAAGTCGTCGAATCGCCGAAACCGAGAATCGACGTTTCTAGCTCGCTGTAGGCGTTGCAGGACCCTCAATCTGCGTCGAAACACTTACACTCGCTGGAATACATGAAATCTATGCATTTGCATCGCCTTGGAGCGTTTCGTTCTCTCGCAGGTCGTCGAATCGCCGAAACCGAGAATCGACGTTTCTAGCTCGCTGTAGGCGTTGCAGGACCCTCAATCTGCGTCGAAACGCTTACATTCGCTGGAATACATGAAATCTATGCATTTGCAGCGACCTAGAGCGTTTCGTTCGCACGCAAGTCGTCGAATCGCCGAAAACGAGAATCGAGGTTTCTAGATCGCTGTAGGCGTTGCAGGACGCTCAATCTGCGTCGAAACGCTTTCATTCACTCAAATACATGAAATCTATGCCCTTGCACCGACCTAGAGCGTTTCGTTCGCTCGCAAGTCGTCGAATCGCCGAAAACGAGAATCGAGGTTTCTAGATCGCTGTAGGCGTTGCAGGACGCTCAATCTGCGTCGAAACGCTTACATTCGCTGGGAAACATGAAATCTATGCATTTGCAGCGACCTGGAGCGTTTCGTTCGCTCGCAAGTCGTCGAAGCGCCGAAAACGAGAATCAACGCTTCTAGCTCGCTGTAGGCGTTGCAGGCCGCTCAATCTGCGTCGAAACGCTTACATTCGCTTAAATACATGAAATCTATGCATTTGCAGCGACCTAGAGCGTTTCGTTCGCTCGCAAGTCGTCGAATCGCCGAAACCGAGAATCGACGTTTCTATCTCGCTGTAGGCGTTGCAGGACGCTCAATCTGCGTCGAAACGCTTACATTCGCTGAAATACATGAAATCTATGCATTTGCAGCGCCTTGGAGCGTTTCGTTCGCTCCAAGTCGTCGAATCGTCGAAACCGAGAATCGACGTTTCTAGCTCGCTGTAGGCGTTGCAGGACCCTCAATCTGCGTCGAAACACTTACATTCGCTGGAATACATGAAATCTATGCATTTGCATCGCCTTGGAGCGTTTCGTTCTCTCGCAGGTCGTCGAATCGCCGAAACCTAGAATCGACGTTTCTAGCTCGCTGTAGGCGTTGCAGGACGCTCAATCTGCATCGAAACGCTTACATTCGCTGGAAAATATGAAATCTATGCATTTGCAGTGACCTAGAGCGTTTCGTTCGCACGCAAGTCGTCGAATCGCCGAAAACGAGAATCGACGTTTCTAGATCGCTGTAGGCGTTGCAGGACGCTCAATCTGCGTCGAAACGCTTACATTCGCTGAAATACATGAAATCTATGCATTTGCAGCGACCTGGAGCGTTTCGTTCGCTCGCAAGTCGTCGAAGCGCCGAAAACGAGAATCAACGCTTCTAGCTCGCTGTAGGCGTTGCAGGCCGCTCAATCTGCGTCGAAACGCTTACATTCGCTGGAATACATGAAATCTATCCATTTGCAACGCCTTGGAGCGATTCGTTCTCTCGCAAGTCGTCGAATCGCCGAAACCGAGAATCGACGTTTCTAGCTCGCTGTAGGCGTTGCAGGACTCTCAATCTGCGTCGAGACGCTTTCATTCACTGAAATACATGAAATCTGTGCATTTGCAGCGACCTAGAGCGTTTCGTTCGCTCGCAAGTCGTCGAATCGCCGAAAACGAGAATCGACGTTTCTAGATCGCTGTAGGCTTGCAGGACTCTCAATCTGCGTCGAAACGCTTACATTCGCTTAAATACATGAAATCTATGCATTTGCAGCGACCTAGAGCGTTTCGTTCGCTCGCAAGTCGTCGAATCGCCGAAACCGAGAATCGACGTTTCTATCTCGCTGTAGGCGTTGCAGGACGCTCAATCTGCGTCGAAACGCTTACATTCGCTGAAATACATGAAATCTATGCATTTGCAGCGCCTTGGAGCGTTTCGTTCGCTCGCAAGTCGTCGAAGCGCCGAAAACGAGAATCAACGCTTCTAGCTCGCTGTAGGCGTTGCAGGCCGCTCAATCTGCGTCGAAAGGCTTACATTCGCTGGAATACATGAAATCTATCCATTTGCAACGCCTTGGAGCGATTCGTTCTCTCGCAAGTCGTCGAATCGCCGAAACCGAGAATCGACGTTTCTAGCTCGCTGTAGGCGTTGCAGGACTCTCAATCTGCGTCGAGACGCTTTCATTCACTGAAATACATGAAATCTATGCATTTGCAGCGACCTAGAGCGTTTCGTTCGCTCGCAAGTCGTCGAATCGCCGAAAACGAGAATCGACGTTTCTAGATCGCTGTAGGCGTTGCAGGACGCTCAATCTGCGCCGAAACGATTACATTCGCTGGGAAACATGAAATCTATGCATTTGCAGCGAGCTAGAGCGATTCGTTCGCTCGCAAGTCGTCGAATCGCCGAAAACGAGAATCGACGTTTCTAGATCGCTGTAGGCTTGCAGGACTCTCAATCTGCGTCGAAACGCTTACATTCGCTTAAATACATGAAATCTATGCATTTGCAGCGACCTAGAGCGTTTCGTTCGCTCGCAAGTCGTCGAATCGCCGAAACCGAGAATCGACGTTTCTATCTCGCTGTAGGCGTTGCAGGACGCTCAATCTGCGTCGAAACGCTTACATTCGCTGAAATACATGAAATCTATGCATTTGCAGCGCCTTGGAGCGTTTCGTTCGCTCCAAGTCGTCGAATCGCCGAAACCGAGAATCGACGTTTCTAGCTCGCTGTAGGCGTTGCAGGACCCTCAATCTGCGTCGAAACGCTTACATTCGCTGGAATACATGAAATCTATCCATTTGCAACGCCTTGGAGCGATTCGTTCTCTCGCAAGTCGTCGAATCGCCGAAACCGAGAATCGACGTTTCTAGCTCGCTGTAGGCGTTGCAGGACTCTCAATCTGCGTCGAGACGCTTTCATTCACTGAAATACATGAAATCTATGCATTTGCAGCGACCTAGAGCGTTTCGTTCGCTCGCAAGTCGTCGAATCGCCGAAAACGAGAATCGACGTTTCTAGATCGCTGTAGGCGTTGCAGGACGCTCAATCTGCGTCGAAACGCTTTCATTCACTCAAATACATGAAATCTATGCCCTTGCAGCGACCTAGAGCGTTTCGTTCGCTCGCAAGTCGTCGAATCGCCGAAAACGAGAATCTAGGTTTCTAGATCGCTGTAGGCGTTGCAGGACGCTCAGTCTGCGTCGAAACGCTTACATTCGCTGGGAAACATGAAATCTATGCATTTGCAGCGACCTAGAGCGTTTCGTTCGCTCGCAAGTCGTCGAATCGCCGAAACCGAGAATCGACGTTTCTATCTCGCTGTAGGCGTTGCAGGACGCTCAATCTGCGTCGAAACGCTTACATTCGCTGAAATACATGAAATCTATGCATTTGCAGCGCCTTGGAGCGTTTCGTTCGCTCCAAGTCGTCGAATCGCCGAAACCGAGAATCGACGTTTCTAGCTCGCTGTAGGCGTTGCAGGACCCTCAATCTGCGTCGAAACACTTACACTCGCTGGAATACATGAAATCTATGCATTTGCATCGCCTTGGAGCGTTTCGTTCTCTCGCAGGTCGTCGAATCGCCGAAACCTAGAATCGACGTTTCTAGCTCGCTGTAGGCGTTGCAGGACGCTCAATCTGCATCGAAACGCTTACATTCGCTGGAAAATATGAAATCTATGCATTTGCAGTGACCTAGAGCGTTTCGTTCGCACGCAAGTCGTCGAATCGCCGAAAACGAGAATCGACGTTTCTAGATCGCTGTAGGCGTTGCAGGACGCTCAATCTGCGTCGAAACGATTACATTCACTGGGAAACATGAAATCTATGCATTTGCAGCGAGCTAGAGTGTTTCGTTCGCTCGCAAGTCGTCGCAGCGCCGAAAACGAAAATCAACGTTTCTAGCTCGCTGTAGGCCTTGCAGGACGCTCAATCTGCGTCGAAACGCTTACATTCGCTGAAATACATGAAATCTATGCATTTGCAGCGTCTTGGAGCGTTGCGTTCGCTCGCAAGTCGTCGAATCGCCGAAACCGAGAATCGACGTTTCTAGCTCGCTGTAGGCGTTGCAGGACTCTCAATCTGCGTCGAAACGCTATCATTCACTTAAATACATGAAATCTATGCATTTGCAGCGACCTGGAGCGTTTCGTTCGCTCGGAAGTCGTCGAATCGCCGAAAACGAGAATCGACGTTTCTAGATTGCTGTAGGCGTTGCAGGACGCTCAATCTGCGTCGAAACGCTTACATTCGCTGGGAAACATTAAATCTATGCATTTGCAGCGACCTAGAGCGTTTCGTTCGCTCGCAAGTCGTCGAATCGCCGAAACCGAGAATCGACGTTTCTAGCTCGCTGTAGGCGTTGCAGGACGCTCAATCTGCGTCGAAACGCTTACAATCGCTGGAATACATGAAATCTATGCATTTGCAGCGCCTTGGAGCGTTTCGTTCGCTCTCAAGTCGTCGAATCGCCGAAACCGAGAATCGACGTTTCT